>BPTQ01000005.1:177661702-177680369 GCA_019973895.1 Chrysanthemum seticuspe | reverse complement strand
ATGTTTTATTTTTCCACTTTGATTTAGTCATAATTGGGATTTTTATATTTTTACTACAAAAATATTTGGATTACTATTTTCTTTTATAAATCTTTTTCTTTTAATAAAAATATTGATTAATAAATTAATTTTTGATAAAAATTGATAATTAATTAATGGATTTTATGTTCTTTTATCCTTTTACTCGATCTTTTTATTCTAATTCTGAACCTTTTCAGATTTTATAGTTTTATCTGAAAAGTTTTGACAAAAACATAAAAACACTGATAAAAAGATAAAAGATACCTAAAAATTTGATAATTTTTGATTAATTTAATGATTTTTAATGGTTTACTTGATACTTTTTAGATCTTTTAATGAAAAAAGTTAAAAATATAAATAGATTCGGATTCTTTTAACTTTTGAATAAAAAAACTTGGAAAGAGATTAAAAAACATAATTTACGATAAATTTTTCATAATTTTTGATTAATTTTTATCCTTTTTATCGTTTTGTCGAATATTTTTACACTTTTAAAGTCCCTTTGAGATTTTATTATAATTCTTCGATACTTTTAATCTTTTTGTCCATGAACACACCTCTTTATTCGTTGACTACTAAGTTCACGAATACTTATTCGTGATTTTATTCGATTTACTCGGTTTGTTCGATGGTTGACAATTTTCTTCAAGATTATTCGATATAATTGGTTTTAGGTTGATTTTAGTTGTTCGAAATTGGTGACTTCATGTTCAATTGTGTCTAAACTTCGAATACTCTAATTCGATTTTTGTCTTTTACCACATATGAACGTCTGTTCTTTATTCGTTGGTTTATTCGTGGTTTGATTTTAGGTTACTAACTATGAAGTTGATCTGGATCCACTGATGATGACTGGTTTTCTGATCTGGACCCACTCTAGAAAACTTGGGACACGTTCGACGTGTTTAAGACTCTTTTTAGAGTCAAATTAGACTCTGTCACCTCGTCCCCTGGTCCAGGACAGAAACTCGAATATGTCTTCGAATAAATCGTTTGTTTTCGATTTTGGTCTATTATACAGAATTTCTGGTGGATAATCTGACGAATATTGGTTTTTAAGTCTGGGACTTTGTGACATTACTTGGGACACAGAGTCGACGTTAGAGACGTATTTTGGTGAAAAAAGTGATAAAACTGAAAAAACTTTTGTCTTTGTGTCAACTGAAAGAACTCTAAACTAGGTTAAAAATACTGACTAGATCCACATTATACTACATTACTTCGATGTTGTTGGAAACAATTAATGAAAACTTGTGTTTAGTTCCTAAAGGTTTGGGTTTTAAGGTTGTCACCTGTTCACTCTGTCTAAGTGTTATTTGAAACTGAAAAAATCGAACGTCCGTATGTTGAAACTGTCTTTACTCAACTTACTCTGATTTGTTCGTACTCAGTTGTTGTCTATTTGTGACTAACCCAGAAATTATGTCTTTTGAAACGTTAGGGTTTGTGGGAAATTTTTGAACAAAACGGTTAAATTTACTCTATTGTGGATTGATTAGTATGTATTTACTAGTTTGATCTAATGAAATGGGATTAATGATGATGAATTTGACTTAACTACGAATATTAGTGGTGTTTATGTCTAAAATCGTTTCATTGAACTTTGTTGAATGTTCTCCAGGTTCTGGTGATACCGGACGGTGTGTACTTTGTTCCTTGGTGATAGGATTAGGTTGGGTGACCGAAGGTTAAGTTGGGCTTGTTGATTTTAGTTGGATTTTGGTTAATATAGCTTATTAGAACTTCTTTTAACAGTTGGTAGCTTGTTTGGCTCATTTAGCTTATTTTAGTGCTTATTCATAAGCACTTGAATCATCAGTTGCTTATTTCTCCACACAAGTACCTGTTTTTCTAATTTTCATAGCTTCTTAATATTATTTTAGAGTTTCCCTGAAATTTTCACATTTTTATAAGCTGTTTTGCTATTTTTCCTATTTTTAATTAGTTTTTAATACTTTTTAAATAGCATTTAATACAAAAAATTAGAGAAAGGTTCAAAAAAATAAGTTTTCAATTTTCTTAGGCTTAGATAAATATAAAAATTGAAAAAAGTAATTTTCTAGATTTTTCATAGTTCATTTGGTAATTTTTAGTAATTTAATTAGTTTTTAATAGTTTAAAAATCCATAGAAAATAGAAAAATAGTCACAAAAATACAAAAACAGTTTTGAAAAGTCTATTTTGATATTTTAGACTTTTCCAAGTCTTAATCTTATTTTTCTAGCTCATTTTCCTATTTTCTTGTATTTTAGGTAATTAATTAATAGTTAAAAATAGTTTTTAATTAAATAATTAGTTATAAAAATAATTTTCTTTTTCTAAATATTTTCTTTTATCATTAGGTTTATAAAAACATCATTTTTATATTTTTAGGGTTAATACTGATTTAGTTTCACCTTTTTATTTTGTACGTCGCGTAGATTTTAATTTAAACGTACGTTTTAGGTTTTAAACGTTCATCACTTTAATTATAGTGATAGCGTTTATTTAATAGGTTTTATCTTTTTAATTTTCTTTAATTTTCATTTAAGGCGTTTTTAATTTGTTTGATATTTCTGTAGTCATAATAATCTCACAGTATCCTTTTTCATTCAAATTTCTCGATCACTAGACGTTGATTTATCCATTGCATAGCTCGCTGGGACATAACGACCCGGGGAGACCCTATCCTCCTCTGATCTTAATTGCATTGGTGTTTGAGCAGTTTTTAGTCTTTCAGACTTGACTGTTTAGCACCAATCACTACACTTGTGTAGTTAGGAATAACTAAATGATAAGAGGCATTAGGATAACCCTTGTTTGATACCCGTAATATAATTACTTCTTCCACATTGGTTGAGTAATTCCCCCACACCTTTGCGTTGTACTCATCTTTAGTACACGATACCCATAGTTAACCCCTCAGAGCCTATCCTTTTCGCGGTTCTCGTGATGTTTCGGTTTTCCGGAATATCAATGAAGAGCATTGTTTACACCCCACCCCCAAATGTACACCCAAATCGCCTTAGCCTACCTTGTATGCACTCACTTTTAGTGCATTATTGTTGTCACACTAAACCCTTAGTTCAATTATCTAGTTGCTTGCATAAGTTGCTAAGTCGAGTCATATCTTTTGTACACAGTTTTGGGACGATTGGGACTCATGGGAAAAGTTAAAGTTTATGAAATGACTGGAAGGGAACGTTAAATTCAAATTCCCTTTATTTGCTTAATAATGTACTCCAAGTGTTTTGATCTTTTCAATTCGAGTCATATTAGTGTTAGAGTTATAAAAACTCAAGTGTAGGGATGTGCCTATAAATCCCTATCATTTTGATGTTATCGTAGAGGATGGTAGAGTAAAAGTGTATTGAAAAAAAAATGAAAAAAAATAGAAAAAGAGAAAAAGAAAAAAATAGAGTGTTGGAAAAAAAACATACAGGCTACCATCCTACGTCTATCTTTAATTTATGTTTGTTTGTTTCAGTTATCTAGAGTCTAGAGTGTCGAGTCTTGGCTTAGCAACGCCATTCTTTGCATGCTTGTAGCATAAAGATTTTTGACTTGCCACAACTAAATAGCCTATCCCACCAAACCCTTTGTTTCCATACCGTAAGCCTAACATTACAACCCTTTAAAAGACCTCTTGGATAGTCTTTCCTAGGTGCTAACGCCAAAGCGATGGAGGTTTGATCTAGTCTCAAGCCTATGGTAATCTATGTACTAGGACCGGTTAATGAGTGTTTATCTTCCATTTCTAACTTGTTATATTTCATATACACCCGAGAGATGTGAGTATCCAAACACCCCTTGTGAGGTGTAGTATGTAATTTCCGTGCTTGTTATGACTTTTGCGGGGCTTATATGTGTTGTGGATTGTTCTAAACCAATGCTTCATGACCCCTAACTTATAAATTAATTGGCTAAAAGCACATTTGCTTGAGGACAAGCAAATACCAAGTGTAGGGATATTTGATAAGGTTTTAAAATGTACCATTTTGAGGGGTCGTTTAAGCCCTTATTTGATCACTTTTGTATCCGTTATTACTTAATATCGTTCCTTTTCACTTTTTAGGTATCTTGAAGGCAAAATGTTGGAATGACACTTATTCGGACGAAAAGGCGCGAATATACGAAGAAAATGGCCAAAGTCAAGAATTGAGACACTAAGGCTGCTGAAACTGAAGGGGACGGCGTCAGGAACAAAATAGTGAC
Organism: Chrysanthemum seticuspe; assembly: GCA_019973895.1. Classification (NCBI taxonomy): domain Eukaryota; kingdom Viridiplantae; phylum Streptophyta; class Magnoliopsida; order Asterales; family Asteraceae; genus Chrysanthemum; species Chrysanthemum seticuspe. The sequence continues at coordinate 177,676,154 of BPTQ01000005.1, read as the reverse complement.
GCCGTCGGACAACTTTTGTGACGGCTCAGAAGCCAAATTGCTCATTTACAAGTGACGACTTCAGGTTTTAAAAGAGTAGGGCGTCGCAACTCAGACGGCCTAGATTTGATCCAGACGACGTCAGAGACTGAAGGGGACGGCGTCACAAGCATAAGGTGACGCCGTCGCAATACTAACGTGGCCAAGACGAAACCCTAATGACGGCGACCCGACGGCGTTACAAATCAAAGGGTGACGCCGTCGCATTTTTAATCTTATATATATAATCCGAATTTTTTAGTCTTCAGTGTGTAGTCTTTTGGAGTAAAAACCTAAACCGAACCAAGGCTGTCTTGTACAGTATTTTAGGGTTCCATACCCTATCTTACATCAAGATAAGTGTTTTACTACATTAATTTAATTATGTCTTCAATTATTTGTGTGTATGCTTGCATGTTCCCCATGTCCGGCTAATTTACTTGTGTGTTTGCTTAGGGAGTATGAAACTTAATTATTGAATATTGATTGGTTGTCTCTTATCTTAATTGTTAATGATCTAGTATTGCGATAGGTCATCCGTTGTGTAGTTACTGCTTGATTAATATTTGTGAACCTTAGCTTATAGTACCTAGAGTCATTGTAGGCTAAACCATCCGAAGTGTACCTTAGCTTTAAGTTTATAAATCCTAGAGATTTTGTAGGCAATAACATTTGGTAGTTTCAAAGAGTTAGGGATAAACGCATACCCTACGACCTTAGACACACAACGCGATTAAGAATAAGGACGTGACAATTCAACCATCAATAGGAGATAATTAAGGAGTAATAAAACCTAAGTAAACACATCTTTAAATCATCATACGAGCACACAATAATTAGACATAGACTACCCTCACCTTAGATTAGATAATTAGATAGTAGAAGTAATCGGTAGAAATACCAAACCCCCAAATTCAAACCCCGAGATTCGTACCTTTCCATTTCCTAAAAAAACATAAAAAAATAAAAAAAAATAATCTTCCTCAACCCCAACCTTAGCGTAGTAACTTCTCACTAGCATTCCTATTCCCCTAGAGAACGATATCAATTCCCGTGGCTTACCCTAATACTACACTACCACGATTAGGTTCACTGCCTAGGGTGTTGAAAAACTTGCTCGACGAAAAGGAAGTTCCTTTGACCCCGAACGACGCGTGTAGCGTTATCAAGAAGCATCTTAACATTGTCCCATACTGCCTTCGCTTCAGTGTTGTGATTGATCAACTTGTAAATGTCCTTAGGTAAACCCTGAAGTATGATGTTTGAAGCCCTGATATCTTCATCGTATCTCTTCTTCTCCTTATCAGTAAGTTCATCATACATCTTTGGTCTATCCAATCCTAATATAACTGAACCATTAGCAGCAGTTTCAAGAATGTCTCTGGTAGTCTCAACTTGATATGGTCCTTCATCAATTGATTTGAGGATATTAACCCTATTTTCCTTTCCTAAGCAGTATAGTCTGATTATTTGAGCCCAAGAGTCATAATCGGCTCTATCCAGCATGGGAGGACGAGTATCAGATCCTGCAGCTTGAACGTCATCAGCAACAGAAGAAGTGATTGTAGACATGATTACAGATTCTACGAGATTTTAATATTCTTTGATTAAACCGGGAAATAGATTCTTTCACGGGATTTTACTAAATCAAAAGAAAAACCGTAAAACGTAACACGAAGAAATGACAAGTCTCAAACGACAACTCGCTTATCAGACAAATCGCATAGGCTGACAACTCGCATAGTACACAAGTACACCCACTACTTCCACTACTTTGTCCTTTCTTGTTGTTTTGTCTCAATAGACAACTCGCATATAAGACAACTCGCTTCAATAAGCGTACACAGAAGAGACAAATCGCATCAAACTTAGGACAACTCGCATCAAAGAAAAAACAATCCGAGAGACAAGTCGCATAGAAACTGAGACAAGTCGCATCAAAGAAAGACTTACCGTGACTTAACTCGCATCCAAGAAACAACTTAAACACGATGATTCAAACCTTCCAAACCAAAACCTAAACACTTATAATGATTCTAAAAACAAAAGTACTATCAAAATCCAAACTTTAACAAAAGAAATGAACCAAATGATGGAAACTACTCTAAACTCATTCAAACCCAAAAACCTTATGAAAACCACTAGAAATCCAAGAACATGAAAGATGAGTGATCAAACCATGGCTCTTGATACCATTTGTAACATATTGGTTTTCATAAACACATAAACAAACAATCACAAGGGGCGTATAGTATGAGTTCTAGAGAAAGATAGTGGAAGAGTTTTGGGAACTTAGTGAGACAAAGAAAAATGATACTGAAAGCTCTAACCCTCTACCTAGGGAGGTAGAGGGTATTTATAGTATCTTACAAGACATGCCTCCTACGGGCTGTGGATCAGGCATACAGTGGGTAAAGACCCGTCCGTCCTCCACGGTGTTACTTAACAAACTACTTACTAACTCTAAATGACTATGACTACGAGCTTTCTAACGAATACATATACTTGAGGTGACCGACTCTTTAACAAACGGATTTATTAAATCCTAACATAATCTAGTTAGGTTAAGAAAAACATGTCAAAATTTTAAAAATGGCATAATTTTTCAATATAAACTAGAAAAACGAGGGCAAAATAAACTCGCATATAAGACAACTCGCTTCAATAAGCGTACACAGAAGAGACAAATCACATCAAACTTAGGACAACTCGCATCAAAGAAAAAACAATCCGAGAGACAAGTCGCATAGAAACTGAGACAAGTCGCATCAAAGAAAGACTTACCGTGACTCAACTCACATCCAAGAAACTTTCAAAAACACCACTTTTCAATCCAAAAACAACTTAACCACGATGATTCAAACCTTCCAAACCAAAACCTAAACACTTATAATGATTCTAAAAACAAAAGTACTATCAAAATCCATACTTTAACACAAGAAATGAACCAAATGATGCAAACTACTCTAAACTCATTCAAACCCAAAAACCTTATGAAAACCACTAGAATCCAAGAACATGAAAGATGAGTGATCAAACCATGGCTCTTGATACCATTTGTAACATATTGGCTTTCATAAACACATAAACAAACAATCACAAGGGGTGTATAATATGAGTTCTAGAGAGAGAAAGTGGAAGAGTTTTGGGAACTTAGTGAGACAAAGAAAAATGATATTGAAAGCTCCAACCCTCTACCTTGGGAGGTAGAGGGTATTTATAGTTTCTTACAAGACATGCCTCCTACGGGCTGTGGATCAGGCATACAGTGGGTAAAGACCCGTCCGTCCTCCACGATGTTACTTAACAAACTACTTACTAACTCTAAATGACTACGATTACGAGCTTTCTAACGAATACATATACTTGAGGTGACCGACTCTTTAACAAACGGATTTATTAAATCCTAACATAATCTAGTTAGGTTAAGAAAAACATGTCAAAATTTTAAAAATGGCATAATTTTTAAAAATAAACTAGAAAAACGAGGGCAAAATAAAGTTCAAGAGACAATTCTACTCTCGTCCCCCCTCTTGAATTGTATAACGTCCCTTTTGTACTAAGCGTTAAATAAAGGTGAAGAGAAAAGTAGAATTAGAGCGAGAACTTCCCTGAAATTTGCTCCAAAAATAAAGAAGGCCCACGAGAAAGAGTCGTGCCTTCGCATAAGCATCCACAAGCAAACATCAATCCCTGAAATCATACTACCGACAAGCATAATTCTAGAAAAAAGAAAAAAAAATGAAAAATAAACCTAACTCGCTTTCGTAGGAATCACGGTTGCATTTAGCATATGAAACAAGCCTTTTAAACCACTTGGTGTCCCAAGTGGACGAGTGAAGTCTCGTGAGGGTTTAAAGGGAACATAGCCACAAAGTTCATTTAAAATACTAATACAAGGTTATTGTGTTTAAAATGAAAGAAGTAATGCAGAGGATAGTTACGTCGCAACTCTAGAAGGAGTTACGCCGGAACTAGGCAAAACCTGGCATACGCTGCAAAAGTGTAGCTACGGCGTAACCACTGAGATGGGATTACGCCGTAATTGGTAGTGCATCAGAAGTTCTGCTGCAAGGGGCCTGTTACGGAGTAACCATGAGAATAAGTTACGCCGTAACTCTGGTCAGATCAGCATGCTGCAGCAACAAATTTTCTTGTTTCCTGCAAAAATGGTTAAAACCACAAAACCCAACAGAAATGGAAATAAAACAAAAGAAAGGGATAATTCGGGTTGTCTCCCGAAAGAGCACTTTTCTTTATTTACGAGTCTTTAAGTTAGACTCAGAGCCTTGGGGCTTTATGGCGGCCTTTGGACTTGGCCAACTTCCTCCATGTCCTTCATCAAGTTATGTCTGACCCAAGCGACATTTGTGGCAGTGCGGAGGTACTCTTTAGTCTCGATCTTCCGAATTTTGCAAAATTTTTCCTCCGGTCCTAAATGGTATCGAGTGAACTCATACTTTCGGCGATAATTGGGGGTGGCCTCTTATATGGAATCCCAAGGAGTTTGCACCTCCTTTTCTCATATGCTTCATCGTCGGGGTCAGTAATTTCCTCTTTTCCTTGCAACTCAAGGTAATCTAAAATCCCTTCTATGTTATCGTCGTCAGACTCGGTGCCCTTAAACCATTCCTCGTCGAGCAAATCTTCTACCTGTACATGTTTGCATTCTTCCTTCACATTTCTTACCGACTCTTTGGTATCTTCAATTGTTATGTCACTTAAGTTGTTAGGACTCTCTTTGTTTGGATTTTCATTACTCATGTATTCTTTCCAGATCTTTTCCTTCGTCAACGTATCAACTTTTCCATATTTAATCTTGACCCAACTGTCAAATCCCAAGTTGTCTAACCAAGGCAATTTTGTTCTTTCCGTATCGTTGGTTGAGGTCCAAAAGAATTCATCCTCCCCAACTCTCATTAGACTGCTTCCCCCATTACATTTATCGTCATAAGGGTTGCATGATGCCTAGAAAACTTCCCCAGGAGATTTTATCTTTTCACACCAATGACTTCGGGCTTCTTTGTCATCAGTGTTGCTTGAAGGATCTTCCACGCAGTAGATGTCATCATTAACCAATTCCTTTTTCTGATGATGATCCTCGTAGTCAATCTTGAGCTTTTTAAGAAGATTCGGGTTAATTTTAGCATTCCCGAATTGTATCGCGTACCAATCATCAAATGTCAAATTTCCGAACTTGACATTCTTCTTCTTTTAAGCTACCACCACCGTTGCAATACTGGCGGAAAGGGTAGGCCATGCTCGTGTGGATTCATCGTCAGTTATGATTATCGGAGTGCACCAGTGAGTGATAGGCGGCTCCTCTTCTTCCTCGAATAAGAGTTTTTCCAGTCTTTCTTCATGAGTATATGCAGCCCACATGAATTTGTTATTTTTAACCCTATCCTTATCGGTTCCTCCGTCGCAAATTTCATTTCTAGGGTCGCACGAAGCGCATAGATCATACCAGTCCCTCTTAGCTACGGGTATCTTCTTGCACCAGTGATATTTCCTTTTAGAGGGGGACAGAAGGCATAAATTAATGTCGTGGGACCATCCGTTAATTACTTGTGTTCCAGATTCGTCCACTTCGAGAAATCTGTCTGCCCATGTATCCCAGTTACTGCGTAACTGTGATGTTTGGTTACGGGTAACTGAGCCTATTAAAAATCTTGATACGTTTTTTTGTCATTTTTTTATAAACGTTACACTTTTTTGAAAGTAATATATATAATGAGCGTAAAATTATACCTGTTCCGTGTAAAACGGTTGTGTATTCATCATATTCTGGTTTAATTTTACGTCTTTTACCCAAGTTTTTTGTAAACTTTTATAAACCCGTTCCGATCCGCACTTCTTACTTATTTAGATGTTACTTTTTATTGATGTAGTTTGTGAAGGTGTTTGTGTTTGTGAAATGTCTTTGAGATGCATTTTATAGCATTGAGAATCTGAAACATATAGCATCTTTACTCTTCGAGATTGACATAAAGCTGTAACAAAAGCACAATGTGGAAAAAAAGTGACAAACATAATCTTCCCTATATCGAATCTTGACTGACAAAAGTAACACAATACATAAACTAAAAAAAATTGCCAAACAAAAGTAACACAAAGTAAATAAAAAGAAGAAAAGTGAAACTGAAAAAAAAAAAAAAAAAAACTATCAGTTTCAAAAAAAACAAAGTGAAAGGTGAAACCGAAAAAAACCCTATCAGTTTCAAAAACAAAATGAAAAATGAAACTGAAAAATAAATAAATAAATAAATAAAAACCGATGTTGGTGGTTTTTATTATTGTCATGTTACACGAAAATTGAGAAAAAAAGGGGGGGGGGGGTTCGAGTAGGGGTTTTTGTATAACATCACCCTTTTTAAAAAGGGTTATGCGGTTTACACACCATCATAAACCTAAATTTTTTTTGTCACAGTTTTCAACACTGACAAATTCTGACAACTTTTAACTCTTTTTTTTCTTTCTCTCTCATTAGCATTTTGTTCAAACGGTTAATCTTTTCACTATTTCTAATCGATACTGCATGTTTGTTCAAACTGTTATTGCGAATTCATACATGTAAAAAATAGTATTTGCAACCTTTAAAACCACCACTTCCAACACCGGCCACCTTCTTCACCAACATCTACACTCATACCCTAACCCTGCAAATAAATTCCGATAAAAAATTAACCGATCAAGCCATAAAAAGTGTCGCACCTTTGTCTTTAAACACACCAACACCACGACCTTGTTCAAACGACCACGGCCACCTTACAGTAGCCGCACCTCCGGCCAAGCCACTACTACTACAGCCACCGCACCTCCTGTCACCACCTTATTTTGACAAATCTTTCTACATAAAAAGCATAAAAAACATAAAAAGAAAAACTAGAAAAAGATAACCAAATAAAACACAAAGATACATAAAACTATCTACAAAAGCATTTAAAAAAAAATCAGATATGTGAAAAAAAAATGATGGTGCTACGGCCGCGATCGCCGGTCTACCACATAGCGTGGAGGTCCAGCGACCAACGCTAATCTGCCACATAACGTGGTGGTTGAAGCGCCGGAATGGTTAAAAAAGATGGTGGTGTTTGAAATGCCAAAAATGGTGGGTTTTTATGGAGGTTTTGAGATGTGCATTTTTTATTTTGTGTGTGTGAGAGAGTGTGAAAAAAAGGCAAATAAGTTAAAGAAAACTAAAAAAAGCTATCAACTACTTTACTTATTTTGTGTGTGTCCAGGTAAAATACTCAAAATAAGTAAAATGGTGTGGAGTTACTACTTTAGTGGAGTATAAACACACATAACCTTTAAAAATTACTTTTTTCGTCTCAAAATTAATATCATGAGATAGAAATCATCAAATTTAATAAAACTAAGGTTATTATAAATCTCAACCACTCAAAAAAAATATTCCATAAATATATTCTTTAGTTTTTAATTAAAATAGAAAGTGTACGAAACTCTATTATTTTATTTGGGTAATTCAGTCGCCTTCCCTAACCATAGCGATTATCACTGTTATTTTATTTGAATCAATCGTTATATATCTAGCTGTTTTGTATTAGGGTCCGTTTGTTTTGGGTGACTGGACATGGATTTGGGATTTGGGAGATTAAAAACATTGTTTGGTTAAAAAGACACCCTTAATAATTGGGTCTCCTTACCAAAAATTTGCTTTCTTCAAAAGTAGTCTACGCTGGTACCTTTTCTGAAATTTAGTGAGACCATTTGTGATTACTCTCTATCTCTCTCTTGTTTTCATTTTATTATTGTTTTAAAATAATTATTTTTAATAGTTTATAATTTTTTTTCTCTCTTCATATTTTAATAATAACTAATCAAATCCTAATACTAAATCCAAATTCAAATCCTTCCGCAAACCAAACGGACCCTTAGTATTCCCTATTATTAGTTTTAAAAAATTGGAGTATCCTCAACTTGATTACTACTATAAAAGTAATAAAGAAAGAAAGCATTAATTAGGTAGGTAGGTCAAGCAACTGAAACTACAGATTGATGTTTGAGCTATGATAACAATAATTTTTTACCTATGTTTTCTATACATTGTTTTTTTCACTTGATGATTTTGGTGCATATTTCTTTCTTAGAAGCAGGGTACCCTCTTTTGCATTAATACTTAGTTTCGATTTTAATCGTTTTTTCTGTGTGTAGTAGTTTCATTCAGAAATGATAGTATGTTCCTGTTACTATATTGATCGAGGATAATTGTAATGTGTTATTGCAGCTTGTGTGCAAACAGAAATGGCTGAGGCATCTAAGGCTTTATCTGAAAAGGAAGTGAGATCATTTTGATCTGTGCGCATATACCATCGCTTTATTCTAGTGTCAGATATACAGATTATAATACTGGTTTTATTCTATTTGTCTTCTTAGGAGGAAGTCATTAAGAAAAAGTACGGAGGTATCGTTCCAAAAAAGGCCCCCTTATTTCTAAGGTAAGGACTTCAATTCCATTCTGTTAATACCTGTAAACTATTGGCTTTATTGTAATTTTAGGTTTATATTTGAACCCAACTTGATGGCAGGATCATGAACGCGCTTATTTTGATTCAGCTGACTGGGCTCTGGGAAAGGTACATCTCCTCTGCCTCAATTATATCTTTGCCCTCACCATGAGAATTTTGCAAAACCTTTTTACTGACTGCTTGTCATCTGTTTAGGTATTTTATTAATAATATTTTGGAGAACAAAGACATGTTTGTAACACTCTTATACCTGGTTACATGTTGTTGCTGACAGCAAGGTGCAGATAAGCCCAAAGGACCTCTCGAGGCACTTCGGCCTAAACTACAGGTATGCAGTTCGTGCTGTCTTTTTGTAAACTACAGGTATGCACTTCGGCCTAAACTACAGTGTATAATTTATTGAATCGATAGTTTTCAAAGTTTTTAAACATTAGAATACACTTTGAGAGGCTTTGAGCGACCCCTTTAAAGCTTTTTATTTTTATTAAACTTGTTTGATACTCAGCCTTTTTGACTATTAGGGATAAAACAAAATTCCAAACTGACCCATTCGTAAGTTAACGGGTTGAAGTTCACTTCTATTTATCTCCTTTAAACTGCCTACTGGTATTATTTTATCATATCAGTTTCTTGATTATGACATACTGTTTATTTGTCTTGCTATGTTACCATCCAGCCGACTCAACAGCAAACATGGTATCGGAAATCTCCTTGTGCACCGACAGATGGAGAAGGTAATTGTGTTAACTTTATTCAAAATTATTAACAGATTCCTATATTTACCAGTGAAGTTCAATACTGTTATCTTCTCCCGAATAAACTTGAAACATATGACTGTTCACACTCTACCTTTATTTGTGTAAATAAAGAGCAAATAGAGGACAACATGAATTTCAATCAATACCATCAAGTTATGTCCCAATGACGATAGTCAGAACCTATAAGGAAAATCGAAAATGGGAACAGGTGTTGAGCAAGTAATTATATAGCTTACCAAATCAATTCATGATATCTTTGTTGACTCGACATAGCATGCAAACTTTCGTTGCCTATAAATTTTAGTTATTTTTCAGGTCAGAGGGATCAAATGTATAAATTAGCCATAAAACGAAACGGGTCAAATGTATGAGTGAAAAGGCGCCTAATGTGTTTTTGCTTACTTCATCTTAAATCGTTTTTATTTAAAGTGAGTTATGTTACCCTTATAACAATCTAGCTTCTGAAATCATATTTATTACTACGTATTTAAAGTATTCGCAAAATAGAAACATTATTGGCCCGTCCCGACCCGACCCGATTTGACTCTCACAAAGTTACCCAGACACCCGAACCCATAGTTACCATTACATGACCTGCCTGTTTTGTGGCCTCTAGTAAAAAGTTCCTTTAGCTTCTTGTTTAAGCATCTAGTTGTGTCTAGGGGTGTGCCTTGGGACGAAACTGGACCGGACCAGACCAAAGTCCCAAACGGAGAACAAACTGGAGTCGGAACATAAGAAATAAATGGAACAAAGAAACGGACCTATCTAAACCAGTTTGCTACCAAACCGCAGTGTTAACCGACAAACTAGTGGTTCATTAGTGTAAAAGAATAAATGTAAATCTGCATTATGCTAAGTTTGAAAATACTAGAAGTAAATGGGTTGGGTTTCTGTTTCCGTTTCGATTTCGATTTCGGACCACACTAAGAATAAATTTTAAAAATAATAATAATACTCTGATTTGATAACCATATTTGAAAAACTTTAGAACCAAGAAACAAACTGAATTTACTCCCTACCAATTGGAGTGGTCCAGTTCTCCGGCTGTGTCAGCCCGGATTGACTTGTACACACCTCTTATGCCTTGTGAGATGAATTATCTGTTCTTTTGCTATTTGCTACTTAAGTTTGGCTTTCAGATATGTGATTGTGTCGGTTTTTTGAATAGATGGAAATAGAACGCCAGCAGCAGAGGACACAGCCATGAATGAATGATATAGTGATCCTCAATGATGGTCTCATGAAGCTTTTTGTTAATTGTCCCCTTTATGTTTTATGAAACTATAGCTGCAACATATTATGATACAAGTATGCTACTGGCATTCTCATTTTTAAGTGTTTTTGTTTCTCTTTCCTATTGAACACTTGTGATTTAACTAGCTTTGCATCGGAATGAATCGTTCTGCTGCGTTCTAATGCTCTAAAGTGGCCGACTTTGACTTTTGGGCGATCGAAATTCCCTGACTGTCTATTCGTGTGTGACTGTCTATTCGTGTGTTTCTTTCATTGGTTTATGCTGGTGTACTTAACTTGATTTGATGCTATTAGCACTTTTCTGGCCAGCCCTTTGGATGTGAACCTAAAACACATTTAGTTTGTCATGTCATATTAAGAAAGTTCTTGCATTAATCTCATGAACTAGTCGAGATTGTAGTGGGACATGTTGGTACAAAACAATACTTGCGTGCTGTTGTTGAATCAAGGATCTAAAGTGTATTGGTAGACATCAAGTATAAACTCAATACACTAGTTGAGGCTACTGTTTTTAAACATATTAACCGGTTGGGAATAGCAAAGCCACTTGGATTGTTGTGACTAAAGGTGAAGTATAGTTGAACATGTGGATTTAATCATAAAGTAACACTATAAATTTGTGAAATTCATATACATATGGCACGAACTATCAATTCCTTTATTTTCCAAACAAATGGTTTATTGAAAATATATAAATTTTGGAATAGTAAACAAAAAGTTTGTTGATGCAGTGTCAACTAATTTGAATTTCAAATACATGACCAGAATGAATCCCAGCTCAAGTTCCCCAGGAACAAAATGCTGTACAAGTTTCAAACTAAATACGAAACTAGCTTATCGATTTCATCTGGGCTTCCTATGTATATCGGAGTCCGTTGGTGAATCTGCAGAAAAAAAAAATCATGATTACAGACTATAGTCCTTTCCTTCTACTCTATGCTAAGTTTTGACTTTTCTGCTCAACCATATATGATTTAAACTCAAATTGGTACCCATTTAGTCACCATAATATAACAACATTTTTCTGTGTCTGTTCATCAATTAATAAAAATGAAGGTATCACAGACTCAAATTGGTACAAATATAACCAAAATCCCCACCAAAGTTTAACATCTATACTGTCTGTTAGTAAAATTGCAGGTGTAATTTTTTTTTTGTGACACTCCAGTCGATTGATACACATTATGTTAGAGTTGAAAAATAGCTGATGGAAGAAGTCATAGTGTATTCCAACGCCAAATTGGCCCTATTGTCACTTCCGAAACTTAACAGCAATAGTAAACTGCTTATAAAAATCAAGACACCAATTTTTGCTAAAAAACTTAGACACACATTTTGCAGTTGAAAGAATCGTTTGATTGACTAAAAGCAAGTCAACATGTATGTATTTAAAACTCAATATTAGTACTGTCTTCGTATGCGGATTTTAATACCAAAAGCAAAATCCAGAGTCTAACTTAAAAGACTGAAGAATATACCTTCTCGGGTTGTATATCAAGAATCCTTTGAACACCATCTATAGCTTTCCCTCCAGCTTGTTCCACCAAATAACTCATAGGTGCGCATTCATACAGCAACCTCAAATTCCCATTTTTCGCTTTCTCATTTTGTGGGTTTCCATAGATGCCACCATATAGCAACATTCTGTGAATTTCACCAACAAGACAGCCAATGTATCGTCCTGAGTATGGTTTTCCTGCAGGTCCACCAGGTTTCCTTAGATGGTTAAGATAGTTCTGCAATTTCGTATCCCAAAGATCAAAATTCCCTTCGTTAAATGAGTAAATTCTTCCTGATTTTGGTATCTTGATGTCCTCATGTGTTAGAACGAATTCACCATATGCTGGATCAAGTGTGAATCCATGAACTCCATTCCCTATTGAAATGGTGAACACGACAGAGCTTGAATATAAACAGTATCCTGCTGCTAATAAGTTGCTCCCGGGCTGGCAGACGCTCACGACACATTTTTCTTTAGCCTCGTCTAACTGATCCGGAATAAGAAAGCATTGTTAGTCCATAAGATGACACATTTTCTGGTGGAGTTTGGACGTGGACTTGGCAAGTGATCATGCTATGTTAATAGAAAACGCCCCGATAAATAGTGGTGGAAGTATTTCTGTTGTTTGAAGTTATATAGTCTTTTATAATTTTGGAAATATTCCATGTTAGTAAATAATGGATTTTGTTGGCAGGGTAATTTATTGTGCTTTTAAATGAATTATTGTGACTTTAACTTGCAAGTTGCAATAATTCAAAGGTCCTGATAAATTGTTAATTATTTTAAGGTCAAAATCATCAGATTTTGATAATCAGTCAAGGAATTGATATAGCAAAACATGTTTGATAAAAGTAAAATTATCAAATTACCACTAACTTAAAGCTAATGATAATCTTATTATCTGATTCTGATTCTTTCAAGTTGCATAATTAAATTACTTTGAATAACGTACGTTCAGACACCATGCAACTTCAATTTGCAAGACTATGATGATTGATGCGAGAACTTGAAAGATTCGAGAAAATTTTACATACCGTGTCATTATCATAATCAACAAGGCATTGTTCATCAGGAGCATATATGCCAAATATAGAGCCTGTTGTTAAGGCAATATCAATGTTGGCGGATCCATCAATAGGGTCGAACACAACAATGTAGTTACCCGAACTGGTTTCTTCCACAGCCACCGGCACGTCCTCTTCCTCAGATGCTATGATCCCTGTTCGGCCACTTGATCTCAAGCAGTTGCAGAACAACTACATGATTTTCCACCAAATATATATATTTTTCTAGAATTTGAAGCAACCAAATTAAAAGGATGTAAACCCATCATCATCAAGGTAATTACGCTAAACTGATCAATCAACTATCACAAGCTTAAACACTTGTAAACATTTGTTTATCAAAACTTTCCAAATAATCTTTGATCGAAGATACCACATGACACGTTATAAATTTCAATATTCCAAGTCATATATAGAAGCCTACTTTTCAGATTGTAATAAAATCAAAACATCATACATGTAAAATTAATCAACATGGCAGCAACCTACATTCAACTTTTCCCAATTCGAATGTTGTTTACTTTTTTCTTAGAACGGTAAATTTTACAACGTACATCACCTATCTCACAAATTCTATCTCACATGTCTTCACTAGGTTGATGGGTCACTCACATACTGCTAGGCCAAGAGGCCTTTCGTTTGAAACTTCGAATGTTGTTTACTAACTACATTGTATTTAGTACACTTTATTGATAGGTATAAACATGAAAGGAAATTGTTATTTGAGCATATACAGATTTTTTTACACTACATCACAAAAGGTGAAAGTATACCTCATTAGATATGACATCAAGTTTCTTCTGATCTTCGCCTTGAATATTCATAGTCCCTTGAGCACCAGTCAAGTTAATAATACTAGACCTTTGCAACAATGATGCAATTTGCTTGCAAGCCAAGGAAATGCTAGAAAGAACTATAGTTAACTCTGCATCAATATGACCAGCTTGTTCTTGCTTTAGCAACCATGTTGTTAAGTTTTCTATCTCGTATCGGTTCTTTTTCTTTGAGGGTGTAGTGGATGTTGGGGTGGTAGGACTTGCTTGATAAGTAAGGGTGGAAAATGGTTTTCTGGAGCTGTTGCATGGTTGTGTTTCATGGCGAAGAAGACGGTGGTGGGAGGGTGAGAGGTGTGGTATGCTGGTTGAGAAGATGGTGCTTGCTGAAGATATTAATATTGGTTCAGCCATTGGTGTGTAATGGTACAGATGGAGGTTGTTATCTTCTGTTAAAGTTTGAATGAAAAATGAGTGAATATGATTGATAGGATCAAAACAAAGCTTTCGGAGAAACACAAAAATAAAATAATATTAGTCCCAAATTGACTTTTTTTTTTTTTTTTTTTTTTTTTTTTTTTTTTTTTTT
>BPTQ01000005.1:176925463-176970463 GCA_019973895.1 Chrysanthemum seticuspe | reverse complement strand
AATACTAATGGAGCGAAATTAAATAAAGTGACCCGATAACCTGGATCAACCCGACCCGGTAACACCCCTATGCATAATTTGTATTATTCTAATTGTTAGGTTTATGGTTGACTTAAAATTAATTAAACGGTTTTGCATATATCTTATGTTAGTATTCTTTTTTTTTTCTTTTTTTTTTGTTTGTTTTCTTTTTTTGTTTTTTTTTTTTTTTTTTTTGTTTTTTTTTGTTTTTTTGTTTTTTGTTTTTTTTTTTGCATAATTTGATATGAGTAATGGGTGTATATTTGTTTTATGGCCGGTATAAAATATATAAAAGGGTTGTGCATATGTGTTTTAAGATTGATATAAAATCAAAGAAAGAGATATACATATGTTTTTAAATTCTGCATATATATTTCCTAGTTGTTTATAGTAAAAAATAACTATCTTTTCTAATTTTTTTTAGGCGTGCACATATGTTCTTTGAAGGCGTGCGCATATGTTCAAACAAGTTTGATGAGAAACTGGAAGTACACGTATGTTCTTGGAAGGCGTGCACACATGTTCGAAAGATTCCGATGAGAAACTTCAAATACACATGTTCCATGCACATATGTTATTGAAAAGTGTGCATGTGTATATTCGAACTGATACATTTGTACTTGAATTGTATTTCATTTGATATAAAAATTTAGTATCTATTATTTTCTTGGTTTATCATAAATCTATAGTTCACGTCTATAACTATTTATGTTTTTTATTTTTATTTTAGAAGTTTATAGAATGTATAGTAGAAACATATGTGAAATTACTTTGTAAGTAAAGCACATTTGAAGTTTAAACTAGTGTATTACAGAAAACACATGTAAATTTATAATATTGAAAAGAAATATATGTGCACCTTGACTTATATGAACAAAACACATATGCACCTTACCTTGAAATCATGAGAAATCATGAAGTTTACTTATAAAGATAAAGTAAAAATAAATATTCAATAAATCATGTGAGTTACTTTAAAAAGTATAATTATTAATATTTAAATGTATAAGGAGAGTTTTTTACGTTACTGAAATTGGCATGAAAAAAATCATATATGATAAAACACTAAGTTGAATATCACATGTGATATTAGTGTTAAATCATATATGATATGTAATATCATATGTGATATTACACTAATATCACATGTGATATTACATATCATATATGATATTACAGTAATATCACATGTGATATTAACAATAATATCACATGTGATATTAACAATAATATCACATGTGATATTCAAATTAGTGTTTTATCATATATGATTTTTTAATGCAAATTTTAGTAACGTAAAAAAACGAAAAAACTAAAAAAAAAAATGTGAAAAATATGAAAATTTTTTTTGTCGAAAGTATATCAAAGTGCCTATCTATAGAAAGATAATTAAATACGCGTCGCTAATGTTTTGAAAGGCTTAAGGCGCACTAAGGCGCACAGGGGGGCAAAGAGCCTCGAGTCGAGGCGCATCCCAAGGCGCGGGATTCATGAATGCGAGGCGCACTAAATACATTTAGTTTTTATAACATATATGACCATTTATGTGGCTTAAATAACAAAAAAAAAATATTAAAATACTTAATACATGGCACATATTGCCATTATAAAGATTAAAATTGATCAGTTGTCACTTCAAAAACGGATCAACTCTTTGGCTCGATGACCTATATATAGATTAAAATCCATATCAGACTAAATATTCTTGTGTCCTACACTTGTAGACTTACATCTAACAAAGCTCACAATTTAACCTAAAATATCAAGCAAGCAACGTATTATTATTCAAGGCACAATGCCACATTTTCATGATAATATGTCATAAATAAAATACTTAATGCAACAAAATAACTTCTTAAAGAAAATTTCAATCAATAAAATAAACATAAAATCAATTCAAATTTACATATCATACAAATACTCACCCTATGACTTAAAAGGCCCATGTATATAACTTATAAGACCCATTTATCTTATCTTAATATTTAGAAAAAGGGCCCAAAACCCTGTTACATCTCCGAGGCGCAAAAATCCTCAAAGCGCAAAGGTGCAAAAATCCCCAAGGCGCGATTTTTGTGGGATTCATGCATGTCGTGAGCCTCGATCTAAAAAAATCCCAAAGGCTAGAGCCTCGTGCGACTTAGCGCCTAGGCGCGCCTTAGGCGCGATTTTTAAAACTATGCTCGTCGCAATGATATATTTTTTTTTCGCTTAACGATTAATTAACGGTTTGAAATATATTAATATTTGAAAAAAAATGATGAAAGTGGGTTTTTTAAATTGTTGGGATTAATCTCATCCATTAGATCAAATAAAAATGGATGGTGGAGATTGATCCCTTGGTATGTAAAGAATCTTTTGTCCTCAAATGATCTTAAATCCAAATGTATATATATATATATATAATATAATTAGCACTTAGCACTTTGCACCTTTGCATCCTTTGCATTGAAAAAATCGTCCAATTTTTATAAAACAAAGTTTTTAGTTTTTACGGTAAGTTTTATTTAAATTTTTTTCAAAAGGCACATATGTTGATTCTCGAGGCACTCTTGCCAATTAATAATATTTTTTGAAAATTGTATTTTAGTATGCATTTTTAAACTCTATTGATTTAACAATATCGTTTTCGGACGACTTTTATGGGCTAGCCGAACCGGTGGTGACTCCGGTTCCCGGTTAAACCCGTTGGCCCGGTCCGTTTTTTAAAACCATAGGTACCATGAACTTGTTTACATATAAATTGCATGAAGATTTGTGTGTTTTATTAGTTTGTACAATATGTATAATAACAAGTATTTTTCATATTAGGGGTGTTTTAAAAATAACATTTATTAGGTATTTATTGGTATGGACGTTTTTTTTTTTCTTATATTAAATTACTTTGTATTTTTGTATTATTTATTTTAAAAACATGTCTAAAAAAGTGCTTTAAAGTGTTGCAACAAATGCTATTATAGATGTGATGAGTGTCTAAATACTCATCATTTTTATACCGTCTAGACTGCAAAATCATCTGAAAATACTCAGAAACACATCAAAATGATCAAAATATCACAAATCAGTGTTTTATGTGTTTTAAATGCAAAAATATCAAAATCAGATGAAAAACGTATCAAATTTGCAAAATTGGCAGTTTTAGTCCCCCAAGTTTCACAAGTTGTCAAAAACAGTCCCTGGTATATCAAAATAAAGAAAAATGTCATTTAAGGTCCATGGGATTCAAAAGTTGTTAAAACAAACCCTTCAAAGTTTAAAATTTGCAAAATTACAACTTTGGTCCCTCAAGTTTGAAAAATGTCATAAATGGTCCTTGGAAAATTGGAGAATGGCAAGTTTGGTCCTTATACTTTGTGATATTGTCACTTTTGGTCCCTTGAAACCTCTTTGCTTAAATGGCAGCTCAAGTCCCTCAATTTTCAGAATTTACATAAAGGTCCCTTGATTATTAAAACCCTTATACCCTTTTTGGCCTGGTCATAACCATTTTGGACCCCTGTCACAATACATTTTGGACCCCCCCCCTTTAGTACTAAACCCCGGTCAACCAAATGGTCAAACCCACCCTTGGCGCCAAAAGTCCACCTTCTCCAACTCTATCACTGCTCACCCAAGCAACACCATCCCCCCAGCTCACCTTCATCTCCCCTTGTCCCCCCACCTCCACACAACTCCAAGAATCATTAATTGCTTCCCCCATCATCTCACTCAACACCCACCAGCTGTTATATCCATTTCCCGCCAAAAAAATGATAAAGGGCCAAGATGACTCTAAATCATCCAAGGGTCTAAAAAGAAGGTGGGAATAGTTCAGAGCAAGTGGGGAAGCTGTATTGATGTATAAATAATGGAAGAAAGAGGCAAGAGAGGGAGTAGCTAGTTTTTTATAATTTCCTTTAATGTCGTTTTTTAAATTAATGTATTAGTTAAAATCAAATGTTGTAATTTCAGTTTGTTTGTATCACATTTAAGTTGAAACATTGTTGTATTGAGCTTTTGAGTATCAATTTTAAGTTTTAATCAAATTTCAAGTTTATTGGTTACTATGGAAATTTTCAAGTTTCAAATTCTATATCCAAGCTTCTCATAAGCTTTTGTTAAAATCAGATAAGCTTATTTAAGCTTATCTTAACCTTTGGTAAGGTTATTAATCAGTTTTAAGCAAGTTTGTGAAATGGTCAATGAAAGTCAACTGTGCAGTGATACTTTGGTTCAAGCAATTTGGTGATGATATGGGTTGATCCAGTGGTGAATTTGGGTTGTATTAGATTAGGTTAGAGCATTTTTTAGGTTTGGTTTTGGCCTGCATAAGCTGGACACATGTGAGTACATTAATCTCATTTTCATTTCAAGTCATTTTGCAGTTTTTGTTGTACTTGTAACTGTGGTCACCATTAGTGTAAAACTTGTTTATATAAATGTATTTAGTTCATATAAGCTCAGTTTGATTAATATCTGAAGCCTGTTCACTAGTTAGCTTTATTAAACTTGCATAGCAGTTGTGATAATGGTGTTTGGATCAGCTTTGTATACTCTGTCATAGGTTAGCTCAGTAGTTAGAATTTGTTGTTTCAAGTTTGGTTAGCTTATTTGAACTCATTTGAGTCATTCCTTTGTGCTTGCTAAGCTCTAAAGTCAAAATCACAAACCTTCTGTCCTTACAGCAAATCTGTTGAGATTTTGAAATATCAAAAGTTTGTTTTGTGTTCCAATTTTATAGGTCTAGCTTATATTAGTGTTATTTCATCACATTACATCAATTTCAGTCCAAAAATCAAGATCAAAATTCAAGAAAGTCAAACTTTCAGTTTTGTTAATATAGTCAAATATGCAAAAGCTCAGTTTTGGCCAAGCTAGACAGATTTTTAGTGAACTCATTATTGGGTCATTTTAAGTGAAACTTGTGGCTTTTAAAACTTCTCTTGGTCTATTTTATCATTATCATTTTTGTCAAATTTTGCAAATTTTTCTTAAGCTCTTAACTAGCTTGTCAAAATGGGGTCAAATCCCCTGTGCAGGGCATTAAGTCTGCACAGGGCTTATGCAGGTTTTGCAGAGCTTGTGCAAAGCTCATAAGAGCTTCTCTAGGTCTGTCCTTTGGTTTACAAGGTCTTAGCCAGGTCTAGTTTAGGTTGCCACTCTTGTTCTTGAAGTCTTAGCTTATTTGGTGGCTTATATTCTAGCTCAAAGTAGCCCCCCTAGAATCTGTTTTTAGCTTATAATTCATTTCATCAAATCTGTTAAGCTTGATAATCAGAGGTCAAGGCTTGTTGATTCTAGTTGCATTTGGTCATTTTTAGCATAGTGTAGCTTCTGTTTCAGTTGGGTGGCCTTGGGTGTCCATTTGCTTATTTCTAGTGCTTATTGTTAAGCACTTTGGACATCAGTTTCATTTTCCTCCACTCAGCCCCATGTTTTTCCATTTTTCCTAGCTTCCTAATCTAATTTTAGAGTTTTCCTGAAATTTTCATATTTTTCCAAGCTTGTTTGCTATTTTTCTTAATTTAAATTAGTTTTTAAGCATTTTTAAATAGCATTTAATACTAAAAATTAAGAAAAGGTTCAAAAAAATAATTTTTCAATTTTCTTAAGTCTAGATAAATATAAAAAGACAAAAAAATATTTTTCTAGATTTTTCTTAGTTAAATTTGTATTTTTAAGTAATTTAATTAGTTTTTAATAGTTTTTAATTCCTAGAAAATACAAAAACAATCAGAAAAATATAAAAATAGTTTTGAAAATTCTTTTTTGTTATTTTAGATTTTTCTAAGTCTTAATTTTATTTTTCTAGCTTTATTTCCTATTTTCTTGCATTTTAGGTTATTATTTAATAGTTAAAATTAGTTTTTAATTAATAATAATTAATTAAATAGTTGTAAAAATAATTTTCTTTTTCTAAAAATTTTCCTTTATCATTAGGTTTGTAAAAATGTCATTTTCATATTTTTAGGACTTTTATTTATTAGATCTCACTTTTTATTTTGTACGTTTACGTAATTTTTATTTAAACGTAAGTTTTAAGTTTTAAACGTTCATCATTTTAAATATAGTGATAGCGTTTATTTAATATATTTTATCTTTTTAATCTTCTTAATTTGCATTTAAGTCGCTTTAATTTATAAACTTTTTCAGTAGTGTAATTATCCATCCAAATCCTTTCCGATCACTATCCTTAGTGATCATTCTATCATCTGATCAAGTGTTTACACACCGTTGAGTCTCCGTGGGACTAAACGACCCGGGAATTCATTATATTCTCTGATCTTCATTGCATTTGTGCTTCAGCTGTTTTAAGTCTGTTACGGTTGGCCATTCACAAGTGGCCAGCTTGTGTGATTAGACTTGACGGTTTAGCACAGATCAAGATGTACTTATTAAAATTTGTCATTATTAGCAAGTGTTGAATCTTAATTGTTTAAGCCTTCCTTTTTAGGAATGTCCCAAATGCTTTATAATGTAGTGTGTGTCTATATATATATATATATATATATATATATATATATATATATATATATATATATATATATATATATATATATATATATATATATAGGCTTTGATTCCGTTGAGAAGGTTTTTAGATTGAGAAGGTTGAGAAGCAATTTGAACCATAGATATCAATTAGTTTTAATGCATCACACAAGTCATTAATTTAAAAAGAAAAGGTAAAATAGTAATTGAATCATTAAAAATTTAATTGAGAAATTAAGACACCTACAATAACGGTTACTAAAATTCGAATATGATGACATGATACTTTAATGATACACTTTTCGTGAATCACTCATTTTATGATTTCTAAAATCCCAGAATCACAACTAAATAAAATATGTTGTAGAATAGATGATTCAAGTTTTTTAAATGTAACATGTATTATACACTTGTTTTATGCTTTGAATCATAAATCATTGTAGTTTTATAAATTGAATCTTTAGAAAAAAAAAAAAAAAAAAAAAAAAAAAAAAACTAGTAATTTTATTTTCCATCATTTGTTAATCCGTGAATCATTCATCATTTATTCGGGTTTATGAATCATAATCGAATTAGTGAATTAACAACGAAATTGTTAGTGTTTTGTTTTGAATAGTATTTGGATTTGTGAATCAAAAGTAAGTTATTATTATATTATTTTTTCACAAAAATGTGTGGATTATTATATTATTTTTATGAATCGTTCCTTACTAAAAAGAAGACCGATGTTCTGATTCAATTAATTTTGTTGAATTTTTACTAATCGATATAATATTGAATCACTAATAAATAATATCTATAATAATATATAAGGATTATACTTATTATATAAATCATAACATTAAAAAATAATAAAAAGTTGAGGGATACGTTAAGTGTACAAAATATATTTTGAGATGCACGTCAAGGTGACCACCGATGAACACAAAGAACCAATTGAATAAAGAATGAATTAGTCAACGATTTAATTTTTATATGAAGAAGGTGAAAATTAATGCATGCATTAAAGTAGTTTTAACTAAAATGAA
Source organism: Chrysanthemum seticuspe (assembly GCA_019973895.1). Taxonomy (NCBI): domain Eukaryota; kingdom Viridiplantae; phylum Streptophyta; class Magnoliopsida; order Asterales; family Asteraceae; genus Chrysanthemum; species Chrysanthemum seticuspe. The sequence goes on along the minus strand of BPTQ01000005.1, from coordinate 176,962,943 downwards.
GTATAGAATTACGAATACCTATTATGCCCTTCTATTAGTTTAGTAAGATTAACGATCAAAATTGCTTCACATTGTTCTCAATCTCAAACTCTTCTCAATCGATTCAGATTCTCTCTCTCTCTCTCTCTCTCTCTCTCTCTCTATATATATATATATATATATATATATATATATATATATATATATATATATATATATATATATATATATATATATATATATAGTGAAACTTTATTTTCAGAACCCACCTTATCTGCGAGAACTTTATTTGACCCTAGGATGATAAGATCAATGGTTATAAATAAATGTGGCAGTTTTGTAATTAAAATGAAAACAAATATAATTAATTAAAAGAAGAAGGGTATAATAGGAAATGACTAAATATATTGAAAATAAATAAAAAAAAACTTTTATAGAGAATCAGTTACATATGTAAACCACACATCACATTCACAAGTCTCTCTCTCACTTCTTCAAGATTATATCGCCGCCTCTCGGTTTCTTCATCACCATTTTCTTATCTTGATTGTTTGTTAGAAGCCAACCACGTTCTTATCTTGAACCGATCGTTCTTATCTCCATCATTAAAGACGATGGTTTTTATTTTTCAGCAGCGGCGTTACATAATACCATGGTTTCACTTCGATCAAAATAAAAAGAAGCCACTTACAAAAGATTATGTGAAAAACCCCATGTTTTGTGGTTTTTTTTTTCTAGATCTATATATATTTTTTAATTTATATATTTTTTTAATAGATCTATGTATTTACTTTACAGATCTGAGTTTTTATAACACTCCTGACATCGTCGTTGTTGCCGGAATCTGCTGTTGCTTCCGCCGGAATCTGCGCCGTTACCGGCTTACCGCCACTGGAACTGCTGCTGTCGCGGGTAAATGTTATAATGTTTACTGTGTTTTTGTTCAAGTGGTTCTAAATATGTTGTTTTGGTGATATCTTGAAATCATTTGTTTTGGTGATGTTGCGTTGGTTTTTCAAATAGTCCTGAGATATTGTTATGTTAAATTTGTGAATATATGGTACTCTTGTTTCTCAAATAGATTGATAGATTATATACTTAGTAGAACCTACTTTAATGTTTATATTTCAGTCATTTGACTAAATGAATGATTCCAAGTTTTGTTCTTTTTCTTGTTTTGGGGCTATAAAGATGGTCAAAGGCTATAAAGATGGTCAAATAAGTGAGGCTTTTGAATATATGCATAAAATGTGTAACTGCTTGCAAGTCAAAAGTAGCCGCTCGTGAATTTTTATTTGAAACATAGACCTGGACAAACGGATGGTGTTTGACACTCTATTTTAAAGTAATGGTTTTCATAGTTTTGTTAGGTTCAAAACATACATGTTCAAAACATATATGTTTTAATTAGTGGGATCTAACTAATGAAAATCATATATGTTTTGTGTTTGGATTATAAAACATATATGTTTTGTGTTCAAAACATATATGTTTTGTGTTTTGGATTATAAAACACATATGTTTTGCGTTTAAAAAACATGTTTACATCATTAGTTTAATATACACAAGATTGTGCATATGCGTTATGCTAGTTTTTGTGATTAATTTTTGTTTCTTATTTGTTTGTGGTTTAATTGTTTTCTGTGCATGCTTGTTTCAGATTGATTGATGAAGATGATGATATCATTTAAGACCGGAAAGTGGATGAACACGATTATACGTGAAGATAATTTGCGACTTTTGAAGATATATGATTATTGCATGTATTTTTTACTTGTAATCAAGTGAAATGTAACATTTAAGTATATCAATCTTGTTTTTCTTTTTATAACGATTTATGTTCTTTAATTTGTGTTTCACACTTTCGAAAAATAAATAATGATCATGTAAAAATATTGGTAGGTTAATAAAAAAAAAGTGTTAGCTAAAAAAAACATGTATGTATTTTGACTAATTGAAAACATGTATGCACCTTGACTATTTGGGAAAAAAAAACGTGTATGCATCTTTGCCTATTTGAAAAAAAAGAAAAAAACATGCATGCTCTTTGAAATTTCAAAAAAAATAATGATTAGGTATAAAAAACATGTATGCACCATGACTATTTGAAAACATGTAAGCATAAAAAAAAAAAAAAAAAAAAAAAAAAAAAAAAAAAAAAAAAAAAAAAAAACCTAATTTTAGGATTTATAAAAAAACGGGAATTATAAAAAAAACAAAAATAATATAAAAATGTCTTTTACTATTATACCCTTTTGAATGAAATAAAATAACAAAATGCTATGAAGCATTAAATGATGTACATTGTGTATTATTAGTTGTAAAAATGTGGTTCTCGCAGTTCTCGCACTTAAAGTGGGTTATGAAAATAAAGCCCCTCTATATATATATATATATATATATATATATATATATATATATATATATATATATATATATATATATATATATATATATATATATAACATATATATATCAGGATGCGCATGATGTCATAATTCACCCGAAATGCCACGTTTTGCCACGTAATGCCACATAGGCAATTTTAAGTTTGGGTGCCACGTATGCATGTGATTATAATCTAAAAATGGACACATGTGAGGTTCGAACCTGCATCTGTATGATACTTTTTAAACGACTCAAGTAATCAAACCAACTATGTTAATGAATCTTTTGGTTACATACTCCAAATCAACATATTTATACATGACTGTTTTTGTAATGGTATAAATATTTTTCTCTTTTCTGTATCTATCTTCTTGATTATATGTGGATATATTAGGAATATATATGGTGATATATTATAGGCCTATATTTAGGCCCGGTTTAAAATTTGATTATATGCATGATTCTATAAAATTTATCTTAATTTGTAAGGTATATATAATATATTTTATCGGCATTGCATACAAACGTATTCAATTTTTTTTGAGTCTGTATACACAGATAGTTTATTGAAAAATGCTGCCACAAAGACAATCGAAAAGACTTACAAGAGCTAAAGATATTATGAGTGGTGCTTCTGTTTCAAAAGGTATTATTGTGATGTTTTATGTTTGTATTGTTTTTGTATTATTGTGATTTTTGTATTACTGCTTGGTGTTTAAAGGTAACTAATTTTTTAAAACAGATTCACGTACCAATAAGAAAGCTAAAATTAACGATGTTGAGGTATTGGAATCAGCCACATCAGGAAATCAATAAACAGGTATTGTAGTTATTTTGTACTGTTATTGTTTCCTCAATTATTTTTCATTAATATATATATTCATACAACCTGCATGTATTCTATGTATATGTTGTATGTTTTTGTTTTTTTATTGCAGGAAAGTAACAAACAGGTATTGTAGTTATTTTGTATATGTTGTTGTTTTGTCAATCAATTTTACCAATTGTTGTATTTGGTATGGGTAAAACTGTTTTTATTATATTTTCATTAGTAATGTTTGTTTGTTTATATGGTATTTGTATAATTTATATACCAATTGTTGCTTCAGAAATTGATGTTTTAGATTCACCAAATCACCCACATGGTATTTTTTTAAACTATTTAATTGTTTTGTGTTTTGTTTGTTCGTAGTATTGTTTGTTATGTTTTAACATATGTTTCTATTTGGTTTTTTCTTAGAAGCTGTTAAAACTGGGCATCTGCAAACATGTTATGGGTAAAAGTATGATTGAAGGTAACTTGAACAAAAGTGTAAAAGGGTTTTCAAAAGTTATTTTGTTGATTATTAATCATTCCAGTATTATAAAAGAAATTGTTTTGTTTTTGTAATTGTTTAGTAAATTAGTTGATATGAATATATTTACAACATGTTGTTCTAAAAAAGAAAACAATGTAACAAAAACTCCTATATTAGAAAGTGACACATCAGGAAGACAAGGTTCATGTATTATTTTGTAAATTTATTTATTTATTTATTTTTGATTGGATTTGTTTTTTTTTTTAATTAATACAAAATGTTTTCATTATATTTTAAACAACAGCTGATAAAAGTCGCAGTAAGAAAACAATTGCTATGGGTAAAACTACTTTTGAAAGTAATCCATTAGGAAAGAACTATCAAAGCCGTTCGCAGAATGTGCCAACAGTATGTGAGGGTAATATGTTTTTATTATTGTGTAATTTACATTTTTATTTAAATATTACTTTAGATACGTTTGAATTAATTTAGAATTATGTATTGTTTGGTTATGAACGCTAGATTCTTCAATTAATAATAAGACGTTACAACAATGTTCTTCATCTTCTGCAACATGTTCAACGGGAAACACTCGATCGACGCAATTGGGTATGCCAATGGTAGAAAGCGACACACCTGGGAATCAATCTTTAAAATATGGAAAGGAGTTGGAAGGTATTGTCATTTTAATTGTGTTTGTTATGGTAACGGTTTAACATTTATTATATAATTTCCCACTACCTAATAATGTGCAAGAAGAAACAGAAACTCAAAAATGAGTTTTGGTAACCAAACATCTTCTTTACATCCCAAATCAAGTTCTGGGAAAATCAGAAGCACCATACATGATTCTAATTTCAAGTATCAAGGTAATAGTTCTAGAGTGAAAAACTCTAATCTAGGGAGATTTGCATTTGGTGAAAAAAACATTCAAAGGAAGAGTTCCAATTTTCAAAGCAGTTCACGAGGTATATATATTGTTTATTACTATTAATAATAACAATGTTTATAAATATATTTACCAACAAATGTATGTGTAAATGTTTACAGGAGTAAGCATACATGAACAACAAATAACTACTTTAGAGAATGTTGACCCCATGATTACTAGCATGGTAATAAAAGGGAGATGTATATCTATTTGGCATTCTCACAAGTTGAATGAAGAACATGATCCATACAGTTTGGATTTTGTTTTGCAAGATGCGGAGGTAATTTGAATTTATACGCGCATAATTTATATATATTTAAAAGTACTTATCATATACTATAACATTTGTAACCGTATAAACAGTCCAATCGAATCCAAATCTACATAAAAAAAGAGTTGATGTTTAAATTTGAACCACTTTTACAAGAGGGGCAATGTTATATCATCTCAAAATTTGGAGTGGCCGAAAATGGTGGTAGATTACCGTTGTTACCACACAGGTACAAAATTTGTTTCTACAAAGGGACTGAAGTGACCAGAGTTGAGCAAATAGATGATAATTACGTTGGTTTTATTAATGAGCCATTCACTCATATCTTGAACATAGATAATGAGTATCATGATCATGATTGTGTAGGTATGTGTTGGTTGCTAGAAAAATTTGTAATTTTATATTCAAAAGTTGATGTTTTAATCTTCCTTATTTTCGTTATTGTTGGCAGATGTTTTAAGAACAGTAGTAGCTATTGGGAAATTGTACCTGTCAATAACCATGGTGGCCGGAAGATCCGCAGGAGTGTTGTCATTGAAGATGCTCAATATGTGTTATTCGTATTTATCTACACAAAATATTATATTAATGGTGCTGTTATAATTTAAATAAACACATATCTATTTCACTCCATACAAGGGCGGACCTAGGTACACCTAGGTGGTGCCCGGGAACCACCTTGAAATTTTTTTACTTTCACAAGCGTTATAGTTGATAACGCTACACGCGTCGTTCGGGGTCAAAGGAACTTCCTTTTCGTCGAGCAAGTTTTTCAACACCCTAGGCAGTGAACCTAATCGTTGCAGTTTAGTATTAGGGTAAGCCACGAGAATTGATATCGTTCTCTATGGGAATAGGAATGCTAGTGAGAAGTTACTACGCTAAGGTTGGGGTTGAGGAAGATTATTTTTTTATCTTTTTATGTTTTTTTAGGAAATGGAAAGGTACGAATCTCGGGGTTTGGATTTGGGGGTTGGTATTTCTACCGATTACTCTACTTATCTAATTGTCTAATCTAGTGGTGTATGTAGTCTATGTCTAATTATTGTGTGCTCGTATGATGATTTAAAGATGTGTTACTTAGGTTTTATTACTCCTTAATTATCTCCTATTGATGGTTGAATTGTCACGTCCTTATTCTTAATCGCGTTGTGTGTCTAAGGTCGTAGGGTATGCGTTTATCCCTAACTCTTTGAAACTACCAAAGGGTGTCGCCTACAAAATATCTAGGATTTATAAACTTTAACTCTAAGGTACTCTTCGGATGGTTTAGCCTACAACAACTCTAGGTATTATAAACTAAGGTTCACAAAGATTAATCAAGCATTAACTACACAACGGATGACCTATCGCATTACTAGATCATTAAAAATTAAGATAAGAGACAACCAATCAATATTCAATAATTAAGTTTCATATTCCCTAAGCAAACACACAAGTAAATTAGCCGGACATGGGGAACATGCAAGCATACACACAAGTAATTGAAGACATAATTAAATTAATGAAGTAAAACACTTATCTTGATGTAAGATAGGTGATAACATCAAATAGTCCTGAATATTAAGTGTCAATTTCCCCCGTTAATGCTCGTTATTTATATCATTTATATGGATTTACGCTTGTTTTCCATTATTTTACACTTTCGGGTAAATTACGAGCATTGGAGCTAAAGAGACGCGGAAATGGAAACATTACCAAAGATTTATCACAGTATGCTTATTTTGAAGAAGGTACGGCATAACTCATCTCTCACATTATGCCGTAACTATTGCGTGACCCAGAAGTCCAACTTATCAAGAGGTTACGGCGTAACTCTTCCCAAAGGTTACGACGTAACTCCATTAGGTCAAAAGAGGTTCCACGCCGCTGATACTTACGCCGTAACTACTGCTACACTTACGACGTAACCGAGTTTATTGAAGACTACGGCGTAACCACTTATAAGGTTACGCCGTAACTAGCAGATCTAGTGCATTTACGAAGAAATAGAAGGTTACGGCGTAACTCCTCTATTGGTTACGCCGTAACCCAGACTTGGCCTATAAATACCCCACGAATTCCAGCATTTCAAAGCATCCCATTCCACACACAACACTCTGAGAACGTGAGAAAAAGCTCAAGGGAGGTCTAGGGAAGCATACAGAGCTGTTTCCAAGGGAGAAGTCACACCATTACTGTTAGGTCACTAGATTTACAACACAAGCTTACTAGAAAGAGATAAAGGCGATTGAACAATAAACCAAACACACACACACACGATATAGTAAGACAGTTACGCGTAGGGCATGAGTGAAAGGAATAACTTGAACAACCAACCCTCAAGTGAGGGTTATTACATAGTATTTATAGGCAAGGAGCTAGGGCAACACTCCTACTCCTTCCCTTTTCCTTATTGGACATGGGCCTAAGCTTATGGGCCTTCTACATAAGCTTGACCTTAAACAAACATAAAGGCCATAATAAGCTACCTATTATATATGAGTAACTAACACTTGAATTAAGGTTTAGGAGTGATTCCAACAATCTCCCCCTCAAGTGTTGGTGATGAAAAACGGTGAAGGCGTTGATGTAATAGTAGCTTTGTCGTCTTCTGACATTCTTCTTTCTTGTGAGAAGGAATGCCTTGATTCGAACAATCTCCCCAGTGTAGAGAGATAGTTTTCTTTGAACAGTTATGCTTTGACGTCATCTTTAACTTTGTTCTTTGATCATTGTTCTTTGTGATGAAAGTGATAGTATGTTGTTGTCTGCATCAAGTCTGCCTCAGGTCTGCTTTGTCGCTACAGTGTCTCCACGTCATTCTTCAACATGCTCACACGCTCTTTGACGTTGGAATTCAGTACTGATGAAGTTCTTTAAGTCTTTAACTTTGTAGATTCTTTGATTTGACGAAGAATCATTCTGACTGTTGTGTTGCTTTTGGATAGAACTTCCATTAGTGATGATGTTGGCGTGAGTATGAGAAGAATCTGCACGATCATCCCGCTCCGGAGCTTCCATAAGAAGAAAACATTTAAAACGGTTAGTAATAAGCGGATTCCGGCACTTACAAGTATGAACTTCGAGAGTGTTAACAGCATAGTGTGAAAACACAACTCTAATTCTCACAAAGGCCATTCCTGAACTGGAGTCCCACAAGTGAGATAACGCGATGTACTGAAGTACACCTACAGTTCAGATGAGTCGCTGAGGTACACCGAAGCATCACCTCACGACTGTAGACCGTTTGAGACACACTAAGCGTAATCCACGGGGAGTTACCGAAGTGACCTGCTGTCAGGGCTGTTTGATGTTGACCCTGGCAGGAGTTTCCATTCAATCACTGAGGATCACAGATGTGAACCTCTCATAAATTTTCTCGACAGATTGCTAAAATCTGTGAAGGACTCGATAACGTACCACTGATGTTCTTATTGTTGAACATCAAGTGATGAAATGTCAAGTATACCTAAGAGATCTTTTGATGAATCTCGTGGCTCTAGACTCAATAGTGCGTTTTGGTTTTCCTGAGCAGAGACTAAGGAGAGGGTCTCCTTCTTCAATACCAGCGATCTCTAAGAGAAAGCCAATAGTTTACGTAGGGTTCCCTGTGAGAATGAAACAAGCTTCTTTTGAGAGAAACTTGAGTGGCTAAGAAGGTATAGTGCATGCGTCACTGGGTCCATGACGACTTTTAATCTTCAATACCAGCGTCACTAAGTGACAACCGGTAGCATATGAATTGAACCCGGTGTCTGCCCTAAGTTGAATAATTTGGAGGGCTATTTCTTTTCACCCTTTTCTTTGCATTTCTTTTTAATTCTTCAACTCCTTCTTTCTCCGATTCTCATTTTCTTCTTTTTATAATCGTACCTACGGACTTCTAAGTACTAACTATTTGTGATGTCCTTGGATAGATCCCTCCGGCTCTGGCGGATCATAGGACGGTTATTCCTAACCTTAGTCACCTTATCACTCCATGACTAACCTATGTTGCCATAAAACCAATTTTCAAGAAAATCTCTCAAAGGGTTTGTAAATGAAAAATATGTTTGAACCACTGTGAGAGTTTTATCTTTTAGCAAAAATACTCCCCCTCCACATGTGCTTTAGAGTTTTGACGGAAATCTGCACTGTGTGGGAAGAGCGCGCACTTTTGAATTGATCAACTCAAGATAGACACTCCCCCGCGAGACACGGTTACGTTGCATAGTTAAAGAGTTACATTGTCAGCTTTTAGGTGACAACTAGCTTTAATAACTACCTTGAAGGTGTAGACAAGCCTCGAAAGGTTGTCATACCCGTCAGAGTTCATGTCTACCAAGAGATTCTCGAATGGTACTTTCTACTCGGACAAGTCCTTTGCGAGACACGTTTACATTACTAGAGAACTAGCTTGAAATTATTACCCGTCCCGGATAAGTCTTTTCGAGTTACTAACAGTTTAGTACCGTCAATTCGTTGGTTAAGTCTATTATACAAAGATTCATTTGCATTTACACAACATATTTCTTATCACATAATTTTCTCCCCCTCAAAAATGGCATATAAAATGTTATTTTTGAAAAGTTGAGAATAAATATGACCATTTCGAGTGTTGCGGGAAGATGACCACTATGAACAATTTGTGAACAAAGTTTTAATCTCAAGTACTCCCCCTCAACAAGTGATATAAACGGTTGAGGTTTTGAAAATCATACGGGGAAGTACTTGTCCTTTTGAGCAAAACCTTGAAAAATGAAAGGTTTGATAGGTTTTACTCAAAAGTAAGAAGCTTTCGCTCCTTTTATAAGGATTGTGGCACTGAAGCGTACCACAGGGTCCTTTCTTGACAATTGCGGGTTGTACACTGTTATGTGTGCACAAGCCATATACATCAATCATACATCCAAAGTAGTAAATGAAAGAAGCAGATTAAGGGGTACCAGGTAGTCCAGAGATGTCGCCAGGAGTGTGAATCGGGCGTTGAAAGCCGGTGATGTTAATCCTGGGTCGACCACCAACATAGCTTTCCAATCTTCTGAACTGATCCCTTCTATACAACCGTTCATCAATCATTTTGATGATCCTCCTCACATCCCTTCGATCCTGAGAATTCCATCGCTTAGGAGACCCAATCTTTTGACGTATATCCTTCAACCTATAAGCCAATCCGTCCCTAACCATCTTCAAAGTGTGATCCCCAAACTTGTGAAGATCACTACACGCCATTAAGCAATTTCATTGAAGTTCACTGCGGTAAACGACGCCGAATGGTTTGCTGATGAGTGTATATTGTGAGAGCTGGTTGATGTCGGAAAGATCAAGCTGCGGTGGAGTGAAGTTGACACGGGTCTGATAAGATTCAACTGCTAGCTGGAGATCTTCTACACGTTCTTTGATGACTATGCGTCTGATGAAGATGAGCAGTGACTTGATGAATTCACGTTGTACTTCAGTTGAAAATTGCCTCATGCTACCCTGTACTTTGGCAAGGTACATGTCTTCAATGTCGTTGATAGACAAATTCTCAAAGTCAGCTTCAGAGAATGCATAATCCCGTTCATCTTGCCTTTTGACCACAATCTTCTTGAGAAAAGTGTAGTCCCATTTGGTTGAAAGATCAACGTGTTTGATGGCAACGATATTCTTAGTACTGAACACTGCATGTTGAGACTTCTGAACCTAGCAGCTTCTGTAGTAGATTCTTTGGCGTTCCGGCCAATGATGAATCCCGTACATTGCATCTCGGTCGTATGCTTCCACTTTGTTGGAGAACAAGTGATTAGCTCTTTCCTCGATAGCTATGCAATTTGAGTATATGGCTGCTGGGAATGGAAGTGTCAAAGATGTAGCGTATTTCCTTGATCCATCGCCACCGTGTTGAAGAAATTCCAAGTCTTTGTTGAAGAAATATCTTAATGGAATCCTAGGTTCATTAGGTTGGCCAATTGTTGGTAGAGGTTTTGACCAGTCGGTGTAGTATGGAGGGTTGTCCCATTTGGTGAAGTCGATGTTTGCTTCTGGGTTGAGCCAATCCATGTTGTTAGACATAGCTCGAGCAATGTTTTCAAGGTGATATTCGACCTCGATGGCACTTTCTGAGCTATCTTTCCACAGTTGAAAAGCTTCATTCTTGATTCGTCTCAACTCGGATTTCGTCATCTTCTTCACATGGAACTTTTCTTGCAGAATCTTAGCATGCTCCAATGTATTACCGTCTACCAGATCTTGACCTTCTTCAGGGTAGGGAGTGGAATTGACAAGTGTATAAAACCATTCAAATTCCTCTGTTGTATCTTCATCTAGCCATGATACGACGTTAGCCGTGGGCGCCTTCTTCTTCTGTTTCTTAGGCCTAGATGAGGGTGATGGTTTTTGTACTTTGTCAGGTGAGGCGGGTTGTTGTTGGGGCTCATGGCATTCTTCATCGACACCACCCGTATACTCAAAGTGGTCACCGGTTTTCTGAGTCTGGGGTGGTGTCTCAGAATCATGAGGTTTATCTGCAGAAGAGGGAGGAGAAGATCTTTGTTGAGTAGGAGTCCGTTGTGGTGGAGGTTGCATCGAATACTGAATAGAGGATGATTCATCAAACTTCTTTGTGCGTTTGGGCTCTTTATCCTTATCCTGATCTTTGTCTTCATCATCTCTTGAACGTTTAGGCCTTACAGCTTCTTCTCAGAATGAGGACCTGAGTTGGTATTCCAGTAGAGCTTCAAACAGTTTAGCTTCGTGTGAGGTAAACGTTGCAGAGCGTTTCGACATTTGCGCTACTAGCCGGTTCACCAATTCATCATCTGAGAAAATTGTGGATTCAACTGGATTGATGCTTAAATTCATCGGAATTGATTTCATGGCTTGTTTGGCTAGATGCAAGAGATTTGGATACAGTTTTCTGGTATACATCTCCTTTGTCAGTTTCGGAACGACCTCCATAAGGAACTGGTGAGAGTATCCTTTGATCATTTCGTCCATTTTCCCTTGAAGATCATCTTTCATGAGCTTCTGGACATACTCCCTTTCATCTTGCATCTTGTCGAGATCATCATGAATATACTGTATCTGATCAGCATAGAAATTCATCTTCCTGTAGAGGATGTCTTTCTTTCTGACTTGTTTGACAGCATTCCCAATTCTTTTATGAGCATGAGATATCCAAGATCGAGTTGGCTTCTTCACTGATTTGGATGTTGATTTGGTTGATCTTTTAGATGGTGGTGGTGAAGAATGAGATAATGAATCTGATGATGAGGAGACATGAGGAGGCTCGGGGTCCTTAGGGGATTCAGAAGTTTCCTCCTTAGACATAGCCCTGTCATCAGTCTTTGTTTCATCAGCAGGTATTTCCTCAGTCTTTTCCTTTGCTGGTTCCTCAATCTCATATTCAATAGAATCCTCCAGAAGTTGTTTTTGTTGCAGAAGAGTGGTGGCACCAGCTCCCTTATCGGGTCGATTAACCGTATCAGGAGATGGTTTAGAGTGGGCAGCACCACTTGAACCTCCAGGGCCACCCATTTGATCCTTTGCAAATTCCTTCGCAACATGTTGGAGTCTAATGAATTTGAACTTCTTCCTGTATGAAGTATCCAGTTGCTCTTCTTCTTCATCTGAGCTTTCTTCATAAGGCACAAGTACAAGAGTTTTCCCTTTGCCATGTTCAGCTGGAGGACTGGGAGGTTTAGATGCCGTTGTGGTTTCATCTTCAGCAGTTTCAGAGTGAAAAGTCTCTTCATCTGATGCAGTACCTTCCGAGTCCTCGTCAATTAGCTTTCTCGGTGGTTCAGGTGTAGGAATAGGAACAGCTTCCTGAGAAGGAACTTTCTTCTTTGGAGCAGGTTTCCTCTTTGGGACATTCCTTTGACTCTCTGTGCTTACTGCACTTCCAGCACTTCCTCTTCTGGTTCTCCGAGTAGGTGTTCCAGAAGGTTTTTCATCGAGATGACCAACTTTGCCTTCTCTTACTGCTACCCGATACCTTTTGTACGTTTCAAGCTTCTTGATTTCGTTAGTCAGTAGGTGATCAGGTAACACAGCACCCTGTTTCTTTGTAGACGATTCCTTGATTCTGACTGATAGGGTAGGCTCAGTCAACATTTCGTGATTGTCTGGGTCATTGAGCCTTTGTGGAATATCGGGATGAAGTCCAAGTGCTCTCTGGATCAACAATTTTGTGTATCTGACATAGGGAATCTTTGAGCCAAGTTTCTTGTGAAATGACATCATGTCTTCCCATAACAGTGCTTCGATTTCGATGTCCTTTTTGTTGATTAATGACCAGAAGATTTGTAGTTCCATGAGCTTGGGATGCTCATAGCCACTGTCACGACCAGAGACTGATTTGGTGATGATGATGTAGAGGGTTCTCCACGGTTGAGGAATGTTCTTAAGCTCCACATGAGAATGCTTAGAGATAACTCCTGAAGCTTCATCATAGCCAATATCAATCAGGAATTGAAGAACTGCCTCCTCAGTAGGTGTGGCAAAGAAGTCGGTTGGCTCGATTTCAGGAATGAGAAGAACAGCCCGTAAGTCTGCATGAGTGATGGTGACTTGTTTGTGATTGAGAGTTACAGTCACTGCACTTTGACCCTTGATCCTTTGCATTGAATTCCAGAATTGTTGCATGTAGATCTCCGGTACTGTAGCAGAGTGTGAGAGCATGTTCTGGTAAGGATGATTCTTAAGAATATCCACAGCAATCAGGCAAGAAGATTCTGAGCATGTGAGGGTATCAAAGTCAACCCTAAGGTTGTTCTTTCCAATCTTTCTAGGGTAGCCATTAGGGAAGATGTCAGCAATTGTGAGAACTTCTGGTGCATCCACATTCATTTGAGCAGCCATGTCGTGATCTGAAATAACATTAGCCAAAAGAACCAACATATCGAAAGACATAATGTTAGTCAACAGAAGGTTTTTATTGTCTAATTATTGAATATATAGTGTCAAAGATTGTTACGAGTCCACAGTCACTTGTTTGTTCAATAGTCCAATGTCGTCGTGATAAGTTTCGTGAGTTAGTTAACTTTAAGTTTTAAAGTTTATGTTATCACATATTTAACACAACATATTAAATGATTAAGTTTATTAGTGACATTATTGGTTTCGTGACGATATGATTTGTTTATTAACAAGTTTGTACACGTAACAATTCATAATGAAGGTCTATCAAGGCTTAGGCGTAGATTTGGCAAAGTTACGCGTAAACAGAAGTAATATACGCGTAGACGAAAGCTTATGCGTAGGATCCTAACTTACGCGTAAGAAATGTTACGCGTAGGAAAAAGGGGACCTTATGCGTAGAGCTTACGCGTAGGCGTATAAAGACCTTACGCGTAAGGCTTACTCGTAAGAGTAGACCTTATGCGTAGAGGTCACTGTTTACGCATATCCTTCACAGGATACGCATAGTCCCATTGTAAAACCTTACGCGTAATAGTTACGCGTAGGATTTCTCTTACGCATAACTGTCTATGCGTAAGGTGATCCTTATGCGTAGAGTAACAAAGACCTTGATTCTGAGTTTTATGCGTAGCAAACCTGAAATAAAGTCATCATATCAGCAATCTTAACATGTATAGACGTTTTGAAACAGATTATGGCATGAAACACATTTTACAGTTTACGCGTAGAAAGTCTTACGCGTAAACCAAAACCCTAATAGTTCAAGAATTACGCATAACAATTCTAACCATGGAAATTGCACCAAACGTTTTCTGGTAGTTCTAAGATGTTACATGAGAGAGTTAACCAAGTATTAACATTTTATATGTGGTGAATCAAAAATACCCAAACTCAAGAACATTAAACCCTAATTTCTAATTCTAACTTAATTAGTGTTACTGGGTTGTTATAGGGCCTGGATAACATTAATTCAACATGATATAATCATCACACAACAATCTATTTGACCAAAACCATTCATATTTTAAAATACCCAAATCGACTTAAGAACCCTAATTATGAAAAACCATCAATTTGTGTTTCTGGGTGGATTTTGAGGGTAAAAATAGTATCATTGTTGTTAAAGACACGTTTTGACACATTATTTTCAACCACAAACAGACACCAATGATTGTGTGTTCATACGCTTATGCGTAGAACACATAATCACACATATCTAACATTTTAGCCGTTGGATTTGCATCAAATTCAAAACCTTTGCTTGTATTAACGTTAAGATCATAAAAACACTTACACTTTGATGATCAAAAACACAGATTTCTTGAACGAATTTTGTGCGTAGGATTAGTTAGATGAGAGTAATAAATGTGAAGTGAAAGAGTTAGGTGGGGTGTTTTATTTAAAATAACTTTAAAGCTTTGACAGTTTTGGTCCCTCCACCTTTTCCTTTTTCATCCAAAGCCATTTAACTTCCGTTTTGGTTATCAAACAAAGATTTTAAGAAATAAGCTTGACGACACTCCCCCTCGACTTAAGAAAATAATGAAAGGTTATAGGTTTTAGTCCGAGGAGTGTTATTTAACCAGAAAAGTTTGCCACCATTGATAAAAGAAACAGCCGGTATAGAATAACATGCAAGTACACGAATGTTTTTGAAACAGTTTGGTATTAATTTTCTCCCCCTCAACACTTGATCGGAAAAATACTGAATTTTGAAAGATTATAGTGTTGATGGAAGAAATGTACTTGCCATGTTGAAAGAAAATTAGATTAGAAGAATATTTTTGTTGTTTTATCAGATTTTATATTTTTGTATTTTGTTTTTGAAAAATGTATTTACAAAAGATATTTTGGTGTTTGACAGGTTTTTAAGACTGTTTTAGGAGGTCATCCAATTCCTCTTGAGTCAAACACCTCATACCAATCCGGTGGACCAACTCATTAAACCTAGCGGGAGGCAAGGCTTTGGTGAGAAGATTTGCCAATTGGTATTCTGTACCCACGAAGTATAATTCAACTGTACCCTGTTCCACGTGGTCCTTGATGAAATGATATCGAAGATCGATGTGCTTTGATTTCGAGTGCTGAACTGAGTTGCACGAGATCGCAATGGCACTCCAATTGTCGCAGTACATCGGGATTCTGTCAAATACGTAACCATAGTCTTTGAGTTGTGTTCTCATCCAGATGACTTGAGCACAACACGCGGACATGGCAACATATTCTGCTTCGGTTGATGACAGCGATGTACAATACTGCTTCTTCGATTGCCAAGACACCAGTTTATCACCAAGAAATTGTAGAGCTCCTGAAGTACTTTTCCTTGAGTCTAAGCATCCTGCGTGGTCAGCGTCTGAAAAGGCGATTAGTTCAAAACCAGAATCCTTCGGATACCAGATCCCCAAGTTAATGGTTCCCTTGATGTATCGGAGGATTCTTTTAGCCTCAGAGAGGTGGGTTTCAGTTGGTCGCGACTGATAACGGGAGCATAGATAAACGGCAAATACAATATCAGGTCTGCTAGCTGTTAGATACATGAGTGACCCAATAATACTGCGGTATTTGGTAGGGTCAACTAATTTTCCATGTAAATCAGCATCTAGTTTCTTGGTATGAGTAATTGGTGTGGCATAAGTGTCACAGGTTTTCATTCCAAATTTGTTTAACAATTCAAGGGCATATTTGGACTGACTCAAGAAAATACCACGGGGTGATTGATGAACTTGCAGTCCTAGAAAGAATGTAAGTTTACCCATCATGGACATTTCAAAATTTTTCTTCATTAGTTTTGCAAAAGCGATTGAAAACTTTTTATGTGTAGACCCAAAAATGATGTCATCCACGTAAATTTGAACAATTAAGATATGTGCCCCGTGATATTGTATAAAAAGAGTAGGGTCAACCGAACCTTTGGTGAAATTATTAGCAATGAGGAAAGATGATAGCTTATCGTACCATGCCCGAGGAGCTTGTTTGAGACCATACAGAGCTTTGTTCAGTTTGTAGACATGGTTCGGGAACTCGGGATCAACGAATCCTTCTGGTTGGCTGACATAAACCGTTTCTTTTAGTTGTCCGTTGAGAAACGCAGTTTTGACATCCATTTGAAAGACCGTCATATTCATTTGAGCCGCGAACGCGAGAAATATCCGAACAGCCTCAAGACGAGCAACCGGAGCAAAAGATTCTTCAAAGTCTATTCCCTCTTCCTGACGATAACCCTTAGCAACTAGACGTGACTTGTTTCGGATGACGTTCCCTTCAGCATCCAATTTGTTTTTCCAAATCCATTTGAGACCAATGACGTAGACCCCTATTGGTCTTTCAACCAGTTCCCATACTTCAAGACGTTTAAATTGGTTGAGTTCTTCTTGCATGGATTCAATCCAGTTGTCTTTTGTCATTGCGTCTTTAATGTTTTTAGGCTCAGATTGGCAGACAGTGAGTGCATAAATGCAATGTTCACCATCTGTGTGAAGACGTTGTCTCGTAACGACTGGTTGATTTGGGTTGCCAATAATATTTGCCAGAGGATGGTCTTTTGTCCATCGATGTGTAGAGGGTTAATGTTGGTATACATTGTGCAGATTCTGAGGATTCAAATGGTTTGTTGATGATTCCGCGACATCAGGTGCATCAGTGTCATTAGCAAACGGGTTAAAGAACGCATTTGGATCAAAATCTGCAGGTGGGGGTACTTCATTAAGAATATCATCAGCCGGTTCATCATTGTTGGAAGCGGTTTGTTCAACTGTTGTGGTGGAGTCAACTGGTGGTGCTTCTTCAACAGTAGTTGTTGTAACGGGTGTATCAGGTATAAGAGTAGTATCAGGTTGAGCAGTGGAAACAGCGGATACACCTGGAGCACGTTCATCAATATCGTCACTGAACAGCGGAGCAAATAACCTTTCCATTTGTTGACGAGTGAGTTGGGGGCTTTGTTCAGCTGATGATGGGGGTTGAGGGAAGTTTAAACGGTTGTGACCGGGTTCTAAGCTGTTATACTCAGAAGCCATCTCCGTAAGTTCATCAAAATGAGCATGAATCATTTCCATCACCTGTTTTGTACGACGATTCCAGATCCGGTAACCTTTAGAATTCTCACAATATCCAATAAAGACTCCAATGTCAGCTTTGGCTTTGAGCTTTCCAAAATCATCACGATCATTATTCGGATAGCAAAGGGATCCAAATACATGAAAGTGTTTGAGATTCGGTTTATGGTTGTGGACAAGCTCGAAAGGTGTTTTGTTGTGACGTTTTGTGATCATATTGCGGTTTTGAGTATAGCATGCAGTAGATACAGCTTCTGCCCATAAGTAATCTGGAAGTTTAGCATTGATTAACATTGTTCTTGCAGATTCCACTAACGTTCGCTTTCGTCTTTCAACAACTCCGTTTTGTTCTGGTGTACGTGCAATAGATGTCTAATGCTGAATTCCAACTTTCTCATAAAATGCACGAAGGGTTTGGTTAACAAATTCAGTTCCTTTGTCTGTTCTTATTTGTCTGACGGTGTGTCGGAGCTGAACCTGTATTTTCGTGAGAAAGGTGATGATCATTTGTGGAGCTTGGTCTTTGCTTCGAAGAAAGTAGACCCAAGTCCATCGTGAGTAGTCATCAACAATTACTAAGATGTAGCGTTTGCCATTGATCGTTTGCACGCGCATCGGGTCACACAAATCCATGTGAAGAAGATGAAGCACATGCTGAGAGCTGTGTTCCACCTTTGAAGGAAAATGAGCACGAGTGCTTTTCCCTTGTTCACAGGCAGAGCAAAGGTGATCTTTTGAATACCGGAATCGTGGGAGACCTTCAACTAGTTTGTGTCGAGCAAGATTGGTGATGGTTTGAAAGTTTAGATGTGAGAGATGACGGTGCCATAGCCAGGATTTTGTTGATGTTGCCTTTGAAAGTAAGCAGATGGGAGATGAAGAAACCATGTCTTGCATAGAGATAGTGTAAAGACTAGAATTACGCGAGCCAGACATAAGGTCATTTCCTTGTAGATCACGAATGAAACAAGTTTTCTCCCGGAAAGCAACCTCCAAATCTCCATCACAAAACTGACCTACTGAAAACAGATTGTGACCGAGGCCTTTCACATAGTAAACCCTACTAATTTCGATGTTCCCATTGATATAGTCTCCGTAGCCCCTGATAGCTGCGAAGTGATCATTCCCGAATCTGACAGTGCCAATGAACTTTGCAATAAAGTTTGATAACAGTTTAAGGTTTCCTGTCATGTGTCGGGAACATCCGCTATCAACAATCCAGAGAATGATCTGTATCACCTGCATTACACACAGACGACACAGATGGAATAGAAGTAGATGTGGAACCCGAAATGTTAGAGGGTTCCGAAGCAGTGATAGTAGACATACACACATCAATAACTTTAGGCATCCATTTAAATCCTAGTGTGTTATATATCCATTTCTGCCATCTATAACTATTATTTGCTTTAGTCTTAGTGAATGCACTAGGTGATACTACATTCTTAGGAGGTGAAACTGGAGCTACAGGGACAGCAATGCTTGCCTTAGAATCTAAAGAAGGCGGTCTACCAAGCACAGACTTAGAATGATTATTGGGCCTAGAGGTATTCTGATTCTTAGGATTTCGTAAACGAGAGATTATAGCTTTAGCAACACATTTGTCATGACAATCAAAATTCATACTTTTACGACAAATAACACAAGGTGCATCAGACTGAATATCAAAAGTACTTAAAGGTTTAGCATTCGTTACATCACTATTTCTATTACATTTTCCAGACGCAATATCTATAGTGGAAGCAACGTGAGTCTTATTCATAGTCCTAGGGTGTTCTTCTACTTTAGCATTCCGTATTGATCTTTTCTTAGGTCGCAACTTCCTATTCTTCGATTGAGTGCTCCTAGGCTGTGAAGTGCGGACGTTTGGAAAAGACACAACTATTCCTGTTTCAGTAGAAGGAAGCACGTTAGCAACTTGTGATTTGGCAGTAGGTATTCTAGGTTCACGATTACTGAGTGTTACTGGTGCTAATCTCTTAATGATGGTAGGCGGAAGTAGTTCATACTTTCCTAACATTTCTCTTAACTTAGAGATAGTGTGAATCAAATCTTGATTTTCAGAACGGATATTACCAGCAAAATTCATGACTTCTCTAGTGTGAGCAAGATAGTGATCAAGTTCGTTTGATGCTTCATGACGAGTCTTATTGAGTAAATCAAATATGACACCATATTCCTGTTTAACTTTTACAAGTTCTTGTTCATATTTTGAGATTTGACTTTTCAAAGACACGTTTTGATCATCCAGTTGCTCAAGTTTAGGATCAGAAGATTTTGCATGCAACTGAGCGATTTTGTTTTGAAAACCAAGTTGTTGATTGTGAATATCTTTTTCACAGCAATTAAGACGACGTTTTGCATTGTAAAGTTCGTTAAGTAATCGGTTATTTTTAGCTTTTAAAGACTCGATCTGAAGCACATTATCAGTATTCTCAACAGTTACCACAGAGTCAACATTATCAGCAGAGATATAATCAGATGCATGTGGCAAAGAATTGAATAACACAACATTATGGATATCAGCACAGATAACATCTTTCAAGAGTCGATCAACATCTTTTCTCAACATTTTCTTTTTACGTTTAGTATTGGAAATAGATGTTTCTGTTTTCTCAAAAACGACCTTCATTACTCCAAGTTCCTTATGAAAGTCCCGTTCCCAAGACAATGCACAATTTTTCAAATTCTTAACATTTGGTAAAAGATTTTTCTGAAAAATGTCTCTTTGTTCTCGCGCCAGAGGCGATTGAAAATTTTGAACTTTGATTTCAGAATGATATTCTATCTCATGCTGTAAAGTTTTGAGGTCAGCCATGAAAATGTCAAAATATCTGAGAATTTTGCGATTTTCAGGTTTTGAGTTTACTTCACTGATGGAAGGTAAAGTACCATAAATTTGTGCATAATCTGGTTGGGGATTAACATTAGAAGACTCAGGTGTTTTTATGATAACCCTTGGTGTGTTAGAAGAATCCGTTGGTGTGACAAAAGTGACCGGTTTTGAGTAATTAAAAGGTTTGTTGTAAACAACAGTTTTTAATTTTGATCGACTCTCGTCTTCTGCATCTAATTCCTCTTGACGATGATATTCAAAAACATTCATAATAGAATTATCAATTTTATATTCTGCACTGGAAACTTCAGGATTTGGTTTGAATGTTTTGGTTGAAAGCTTTGGTTTGTAATCAGCAAGATTTGGTCCATATCCTTTTGGATCGGGTTTTAAGGTAAACTTTTCAATAGCAGTTACTGACTCACCATGTTTGTAAACAACAGTTTTAAACTCTTTAAGTTTGCGTTGCAAGCCGATAATTTCTTCAAGATGATTATCTATTCGGTTCGTGGAATGCTTTTTGTATGCAGAGAACTGTTTTTGACAAGTTAACAACTCAGCCTTAGCTTTTTGATTTTCCAAGGTGAGAGCGTTAATTTGCTTTTTATGTTCATGTTTCAGTTGTTCTATCTCAGACAATAAAGCATTCTTCGAAGCGGCTAGATCACGCATCTGTCTCTCTAAATATTTTTCGTTTTGATGAGATTTAGTAAAGGCTGCTTCAAAACCTTTTTCACGTTTTTCTTGAGTTTTGAAAAAGTTGAGTTGCTTTTGTAAACATTCAAAATCCTTGGTTAACAGTGCATTTTTACTTTTTAAGGTTTGATTTAATGCACAACATTCTTCAATTTGGGATTGCTGGTCTTTAAGTAAAAGAGCAAGATCTGGATGAGGCAAAAGTTCGGTTTGTTCAACAGAAGTCACAACATGATCATTATTTAGATCCTCAAGTATAACCACGGAGTCAATTTGATTATCAAAGGAAACCATAAGGTCATCTTGATCGTCAAATGTAACTACAGGGTCTATTTGAAAATCGTCGGAATGAGATGTAAATGACTCATTTTGAACATTCTGAACCTTGCCGGATTCAGATGTTGGCGGAGATATTAGATCAGAGATAAATATGGTTTGTTCGGGTACCTGAGACAAGCCATCAGTGTCATACACTGGGCATGTGCCACTCATGTGTAACTCATGCATATTAGCCATCAACATAACAGCTGCATTGGCCTGCAAGTCCTCCATATCATCATCTGAGTCTGCATTTGCCATAAAACTCTGTTCTTTGTCTGTAAGAGATCCACCAGCTTCATCCTTAAGAGCCAAAAGAAGAGCCTCTTTGAAATAAGCACTGCCCCTAGTCCTCGGCTTTGGGCATGCATTAGCCAGGTGTCCCTTCTCATTGCAGTTGTAGCATCGAAGACCATTCTACCCATTCTGAGCATTTCCTTGTTCCACCACTGGAGCTCTTTTGTTATTCCGACCCAAAGCATTAAACCCTTGACCACCGCCCATCTGACGACCATAACCACGATTCTGAACTTCAACTCGTCCATTGTTTACAACAGCCTGATTTCGTGTGTTAGATGAGGAACGAATACGATTGTTGGATTTGTTGGTATAACGGCCAAAAGCATTAGCAATCATAACAAATCCTTGTTGCAATGCTTCGAACGGATCGATGTCCTCATTAGCTTCACTGACAATTGGTTGAGCATTGTTGTTGTTGTATGGAACCAATTGATTTTGTTGAGATTGTTGCTGTGAATGATCATTTTGTGTGACAGAGGCAGTTGGTTGAGTTGCTTGTTGAGGAGGATAACTTTGTTGAGCATATAAGGCAAGTTGTTGATTTTTCGGATGTGTAGGTGGAGCAATTTGAGCACGGAGAATCCTTTCCCGATTAACTTCCTTTTCATGAGGCTTCAAGTAATCGTACAACAATCCATGTGTAGAATGATGCATATTCTTCGCTTGTCGGAGAAAAATGACATACTTCTCCCATTCAGGACCAAGACTACTCAGGAACTTAGTATTCACTGCAATTCTTGGCATGATGATGTTGTGTTTATCCAAATCATTGATGATGTCTGAAAATCGATGATGATAAGACTCTAGTGTCTCTCCAGGTTCAATCATGAAGTGTTCATAAGCCAAGTAAATTTTGGATTCCAAATCCTCCTGATTGAGTACAGATACTTCCATAAGAAGATGAATATGTTCCCACATTTCCTTTGCAGTCTTTTGAGCATCAACACTTCGAAGAATTGGGTTAGGTAATCCTAAAAGGATATATTGCATTGCAAGCTCATCAGCTTCATAGTGTAGAAGTTCTGTTTGATTTAAATCTGCAACAGTAGCAATGTTCGTTTGTTCATCTCTTGGTGGATTAGCATTAGGATCTCCGGGTACAATGACAGTAGGCATCTCAAATGGACCTTCCAAGATAACCTTCTTTAAGAACTTTCCATGTGGCTTCTTCAGATCACAAAACCTAAAGAACCTTATCACCCATTGATCGTAGTTTCCTGGAGTGAGCATTGGAGGTCTACCAAGTGATCCAGCCTCATGATTGATTGTTGGCTGCTTAAAGCTTCACACATCTTTGCAAACCAAGTGGGTTCCTTCATAGTGTTCCTTGATGGATGTTGATTGAAGTCATTTGTGTAGGGTTGAACTTGAAGACTTGGCGGTGTTTGAACCATTTGTGGTGTTGTGGAGTATGTTGTTGATTAAATTGTTGTTGATAAATTGTTTGTTGTTGATTCCATTGTTGATGTTGTGGACTTAGTTGTTGTTGTCGTTGAGAATAAGTGTAAGGGAAATAGTTAGAGTATGGTGGTTGTGACATGTTGAAAACTTGTGTTGGTAAAAATGGATCTTTGTAGTCGAATGAACCTTTGTTGATGAAGTGTCCTTAGGCGTAGAAATCACAAGAAACCAAGTAGAACTTATGCGTAAAAACACCAAAGTTACGCGTAACAAAGAGAGTTACGCGTAGTTTTAGCTTACGCGTAAGTATGGAAAAGACTCTAAAGTTAGGCGTAGACACAAAGTTAGGCGTAGAAAGTTAGGCGTAGGATTACCTTATGCGTAAGACTAGGCTTAGGCGTAAGATTAATCTTATGCGTAGGATTTCTACGCGTAAGCTTTATGCTTATGCGTAAGATTAGGGTTTTGCCCAAATGATCTTTTACACTATCACAGTGCAAAAGATATTCAAAGTCGACGTATTCTCAGGCTTATCCAAGCAAGAAAACACGGAGTAAACCACGAGAATGAAGATCAAGCCACGGATAAAGTTACGCGTAAGATTAGGGTTTTGATACGCGTAATCTTACTCGTAAAAATGATTCTGCCCAAAGATGTTTCTAAACCAGATTTTTGTGATGAGATAGCTTCAATATCACCAAAATAACACAAAAGTGTGAAACTTGATGAACCAAAACTCCTAAAACAGTTAAGCGTAGAATGAAACCCTCGTATAAAAATAAGCTTAAAAACTTAGATCCACGCGTAAAGGTTGAAACTTTTTGCCAAAAACAAGTATTTTAACACCTTAAAACGTTGAAAGTACAAGAATCTTGGATTAAAAAGTGTAAAAAACGAGTTTTTAAGCGAACCAAAGTATCAAGGTTCTTCTACGCGTAGGACCAGAAACCCACTTCAAGAAACAACGATTCACCCAACTAGTTAGGCGATTGATACCACTGTTAGGTCACTAGATTTACAACACAAGCTTACTAGAAAGAGATAAAGTCGATTGAACAATAAACCAAACACACACACACACGATATAGTAAGACAGTTACGCGTAGGGCATGAGTGAAAGGAATAACTTGAACAACCAACCCTCAAGTGAGGGTTATTACATAGTATTTATAGGCAAGGAGCTAGGGCAACACTCCTACTCCTTCCCTTTTCCTTATTGGACATGGGCCTAAGCTTATGGGCCTTCTACATAAGCTTGACCTTAAACAAACATAAAGGCCATAATAAGCTACCTATTACATATGAGTAACTAACACTTGAATTAAGGTTTAGGAGTGATTCCAACAATTACGATAAGCTTTAGCGTTTATTATTTCTTTTACTTTCAATTAATGTATTTCGTACCTTTGAATATTGAATTGATGTGCATGATTAATATGAGCGGCTAAGCACCCTTTGGTGCTAGCCTAGTTATGATTCCTTAATTGTTTTGTTTGCGTTTACCTTTACTTCCGTACAATTATTTCTAAGTGTATGCATGCATAGTTCTTTGGTAGTCACCCCTGGTTCGGTAGTTTTGAATGACGATAAAGGCCAATTGCCTAGGAGATATGACCAACTGACCCTAGGTGAGCGGACTGAGACGGGAAGGGTAAGATATGACCAGCTGACGACCATTTCTACTTGTGCGATTTGACCAACTGATCACCTATCATTTGGATGAACTTAAGAATTGGGGGGGGTGTAGTGTCTAAGTTCCTAGCGGCCGAGCACTCACTATTTAGAATCTAGCATGTAGCGGTACTTAATGACTCGGCTTAGGGGACCAGGAACAACAGGACTTATGACGGTGCGCCTGATTTCTCCTGTGGTGGCATCTTTGCTGATAGGTTAGGGTGAATTGACCAAATGATGTCCTCTCGAATTTGACCCCACCTGAAGTAATTGGAAGTAGGTAGACGTAGACATAACTAGTTAGGAGGATTAACTAGGTTAGCACCACTATTCCTCTATTGATTTCCCTTCTACCATTTATATTCTGTGACAATTAGACTTAGTAATTATCCGACACACATAGCTCTTGGAACGAACTCGACTTTACCATTTACTACACTACACACGACCGGGTACACTGCCCGTTAGTGCATTAGGGTAGACCATAGGTATAGCGAGACACTATAAATATTAAGACCTGGTCAGTAAAACCTGCATCAAGTTTTTGGCGCCGCTGCCGGGGAGCTATATTAACATCGATGACCTCACTCTTGAGGAATACTTGGCGTTGACTAGAGTTGATCAAGGGCCGGGTCTCGTAAGACCGGCAATCGGAGCGGATGTTCGTTTCAAGATTAAAGACCAATTTATGAGGGAGCTTCGCGCTAACCCTTTTTCAGGAAACAGGGACGAAGACGCATATGAGCACGTTGAAAATGTCCTATACATCGCTAGCCATTTCAACATTCCGGGCGTGTCTCATGATGTTGTTATGCTCAGGGTCTTCCCAATGACTCTTACTGGGGTAGCCAGAAGATGGATCGAAAGATTGCCTGCCGGGGCAGTTAATACTTGGGCGCTACTAAAGAAACACTTTATCCAAAGATATTGCCCACCATCAAAGATTTCTAATCAACTCTTGGAGATCCACAATTTCAAACAAGAAGACGACGAAACTCTGTATCAAGCTTGGGACAGATACAACGATCTTCTTTATAAGTGTCCTACCAATGATCTTAATAACCAGCAGAAGGTAAATATTTCTACAAAGGAATAAATGTAACTACAAGACAGATGCTGGACTATCAAGGACCTATTCCAAATATGACTCCTACTACTGCAATTGAAGCCATTCAAAAAATGGCGGACCATTCTCAAAAATGGCACGACGGTGGAAATAAAAGAAACCAAGGTGGAAGTTTCGACAGAATTGCAGCAATCGCTAGTAAAATTGAAAGCCTCAGTCGAGATATGCTAAAGGTCAGAGAAACCATTCATGCCATCCAAGTGGGTTGTAAAAGCTGTGGAGGAGGACATCTTACGAAAAATTGTCCTCATATGGACGAAGAGGATATTGAAGAAGCTAAGTATGGAGATAATCGACCATTTTACGGTGATAATCGAAATAGTAATGGTTATCGTGGAAATTACAACCGTGGGCCTTATGGAGAAAGAAAGCCCAGTCTTGAAGAAACAATTAATAAATTTCTGGAAAATTCAGCCCAAAGACAAAAGGAGCAAGATGAGTGGTTGAAAGAATTTCAGGAAAACACTGATAGAAACATTTCCAAACACGACTCAACTCTAAAAAACCTTGAATCCATGGTGATAAAGCTCAATGAAAAAGTAAGGAGAAATAACGATAAACCTGAAGGATCTAAACCAGCTATGGAATGTAAGGTAATTTTCTCGGATGATAACTCGAAGGTTCAGGCCAGTGATACGGGTTTAGGGGACGATTTAGTCAATAGATCTGAGTTACGCCGTAACATGCCTAATGAGTTACGGCGTAACCTCGTGTTTGACAGCGACAACGGGGTTGTGAAGAATTCTGAGGAATATGATTCTAATGAATTACGCCGTAACCAAGAATCTCAGTTACGGCGTAACTGGGATATATGGGCAGAAAAATTCCTCGACTTGGACGGGTCAGAAAAACTCGAGGAACTCTCCCTTGAAGATGAAGAAGAGCCACTTATCACTCACTGGTGTACTCCTGTCGTCATTATTGATGAAGAAACCACAAGGGCATGGCCTACATGCAGCCCCTTCCACGAGTATTGCAATGGAGGAGACAATGAAAGAAAGGAAGAATGGACGTGCCCTCATGAGCGTGAAAGACATAACATAAAATTCGGTAATTTAGCCTTTAATGATTGGTACGCATTTCAATTTGGGAATGCCAAGATCAATACAAATCTTCTTATGAAACTAAAAGTTGATTACGCGGAGCATATTCAGAAGGAAGAGACTAATAATGATATACTCTGCACGGATAAGCATTTAAGTGAAACTGACAACAAAAAACTACGCAGTCACTGGTGCGAAAAAGTAAAATCTCTTGGGGAAATTTTCTGGGCGTCATGCAACCCGTATGACGATATGTGTAATGGTGGAAGCAACTCTGTAAGATTAGGAAAAGATGAATTCTTTTGGTCCTCAACCAATGATGAGGAGAGAACGAGTTTACCTTAGATGGACAACCTGGGGTTCGATAGTTGGGTAAAAATTAAGTATGGGCATGTGGACACATTAACAAAAGATATGATTTGGAAGGAATACATGGATCAAGAAAATTCAGAAGACAAATGTCTCGAAAACACAAGTAAAATTACAATTGACGATGACATAGAGCGGGTGAGTAATGATAAAGAAGAATGCAAGCGCGTTCTAGTGGAGAATTTGCTCGATGAAGAATGGTTCAAGGGCACTATTTCTGATAACGATGATATCGAAGGGATGCTAGATTATCTTGAGTTGCAAGGAAATTAGGAGTTCACTGATCCCGATGACGAAGCTTACGAACAAAGGAGGTGCAAACTCCTGGTGATACCTTACAAAAGACCACCTCCAATTATAGTTGAAAAATACGAATTCACTCGCTACCACATAGGTCCGAAGGAGAAATTTTGTAAAGTCCGAAAGATCGAAACCATTGAATACCTTCGAACTGCCTCAAATGTTGCATGGATGAGGCACAATTTGATGAAGGATATTGAAGAAGTGGGGCAAGCTCAAAGGCCCCCATAGAGCCCCACGGCTAAGAGTCTAACTTAAAGACTCATAAATAAAGAAAAGTGCTCTTTCGGGAGACAACCCGAATTATCCCTTTATTTTGTTTTTATTTCATTTCTGTTGGGTTTTGTGTTTTCTAACCATTTTTGCAGGAGACAATGAAGTAATTACTGCTGCAGTTGCTGATCTGAAAAGAGTTACGACTTAACTCATCTTGGTGATTACGCCGTAACCATCATTTTTGCAGCAGAATTCTTGACGCATTACCAATTACGGCGTAATACCATCTCAGTGGTTACGCCATAACTATTCGCTTCACAGCTCATACCAGGTTTTGCCAGTTACGGCGTAACTCTCTCATAGGAGTTACGACGTAACTCTCCTCTGCTTTAATTCTTTCATTTTAAAACACAGTAACCTTGTATTAGTTTTTAAATGAACTTTGTGGGTGTGTTCCCTGTAAACCCTCACGAGACTTCACTCGTCCACTTGGGACACCAAGTGGTTTAAAAGGCTTGTTGCATTCGCTAAATGCAACCGTGATTCCTACGAAAGTGAGTTAGGTTTGTTTTTCATTTTATTTTTTTTTTCTTTTTAGAATTATGCTTGTCGGTATTGTGATTTCAGGGATTGAAGTTTGTTCATGACGCTTAAACGAAGGCACGATCCTTTCTCATGGGCCTTCTTCTTTTTGGAGCAAATTTCAGGGAAGTTCTCGCTCTAATTCTACCTTTCTCTTCACCTTTATTTTAATGCCTAGTACAAAAGGGACTTTTTACAATTCAAGTGGGGGGACGGGAGTAGAATTATCTCTTGAACTTTATTTCGCCCTCATTTTTTCTAGTTTATTTTGAAAAATTATGCCATTTTTAAAATTTTGACATGTTTTTTCGAACCTAACTAGATTAGACCTTAGCCGAGCACATACAACCCTTGATATTACATGGTGAGATTAGCCTTATCCGCTTCCAATATTTTACCCCAAATCCACCAAATTATGAGTGTGCCGGTAGCTTGTAAACTTTAGAACTTGGCCTTTGCATCATTTCGAGACCATAGACGACGTATGTTGAGTTAGCTCGATGTATTTGGACTTTTCAGTTTTAGAAGGCAGTATTATAGGATTATCACCCAAACAGCCTACCATTGTGAGTCTATTGATTAGTCACCTCGACTTTTCGACCCCCATGTGAAACCATTTTGTTGCACTCCCCTTTAGTGCAAGATACCCCTAGATACACCCTTCTAAGCCATTCCTTTCATTTTGTCACCCCAATATATTGTTTCGTTACACCCTTACACCTTAGCCTACCCTGTAGTCTTTATTTGTAATTGGGAAGTCATCATTTGCCTAAGTTCAAGGTTCGAGTGGAAAGGTTTGGAAATCACGCTTTCATCGACAACAATTATGAAGATCATTGAAGAACCCCCGAATTCCCATTGTTCATCTCAAGTGGGGGGATGTTATGTTATCATGTTATGTTCAAAAAAAAATAGTTGATTAAGTTATGATTTTGTAAAGTGCGATGTTATAAGCACTATAGTATGAGCTTTATTGTTTAGCATCGAGGAGGCCACCTCGGTCACATTGGAAGATTGGAGTTGGAGTTATACCAACTGAAGAAGAAAAGGTAGTGTGCCCATCACGACGTTCTCTAATGACACATCTACCTTGCATTTCATGATCCGGTCTCTAGACTTCTAAGCTTCAACTTTGGGCGGACGGTAAGTGGTGATGACTTAGTTATAGATATAGACTACCTGCTTGTTTTTCATTTTACACCAATTATATATCCCATGTCTTATCCTACCCTTTAGTCATGAAGCGTGTCTAGGTGATGCAACGAGCAATCTTTGGTGTCTTGGCCATGGATTTGGTCATGTATCATTGATTTTGTCTACTTCGCCGTGACATGTTAGTAATGACGAGTCACCCCTTAACCTTTGTCGTGTCTACCCATATTGCCTTCGAGAATTGTTTAGACCTTAACTCTAGTGGTGGAGATTTGTGTAACCGCCAAGATTATGATAGAATACATGCTATGACTGTGCGATTGAGTGATCACCCCAAAATTGACACTTAGAATAGTTGAGAGATTTGAGTGTTTGTTCCCCATTCGTGAGGTGTTCGGCTTTGTTTTATTCTAGCATAAGGGATTTGTAAAATCATATTTTCCAGGTTTTGGGAGATAACTTTTTAGGAATCTATCTAATAAGGTCTACTTGAGGGCAAGTAGAGTTCAAGTGGGCGGATATTTGATAACATCAAATAGTCTTGAATATTAAGTGTCAATTTCCCCCGTTAATGCTCGTTATTTATATCATTTATATGGATTTACGCTTGTTTTCTATTATTTTACACTTTCAGGTAAATTACGAGCATTGGAGCTAAAGAGACGCGGAAATGGAAACATTACTAAAGATTTATCACAGTATGCTTATTTTGAAGAAGTTACGGCGTAACTCATCTCTCACATTACGCCGTAACTATTGCGTGACCCAGAAGTCCAACTTATCAAGAGGTTACGGCGTAACTCTTCCCAAAGGTTACGACGTAACTCCATTAGGTCAAAAGAGGTTCCACGCCGCTCATACTTACGCCGTAACTACTGCTACACTTACAACGTAACCGAGTTTATTGAAGACTACGGCGTAACCACTTATAAGGTTACGCCGTAACTAGCAGATCTAGTGCATTTACGAAGAAATAGAAGGTTACGGCGTAACTCCTCTATTGGTTACGCCGTAACCCAGACCTGGCCTATAAATACCCCACGAATTCCAGCATTTCAAAGCATCCCATTCCACACACAACACTCTGAGAACATGGGAAAAAGCTCAAGGGAGGTCTAGGGAAGCATACGGAGCTGTTTCCAAGGGAGAAGTCACACCATTACGATAAGCTTTAGCGTTTATTATTTCTTTTACTTTCAATTCATGTATTTCGTACCTTTGAATATTGAATTGATGTGCATGATTAATATGAGCGGCTAAGCACCCTTTGGTGCTAGCCTAGTTATGATTCCTTAATTGTTTTGTTTGCGTTTACCTTTACTTCCGTACAATTATTTCTAAGTGTATGCATGCATAGTTCTTTGGTAGTTACCCCTGGTTCGGTAGTTTTGAATGGCGATAGAGGCCAATAGCCTAGGAGATATGACCAACTGACCCTAGGTGAGCGAACTGAGATGGGAAGGGTAAGATATGACCAACTGACGACCCTTTCTACTTGTGCGATTTGACCAACTGATCACCTATCGTTTGGATGAACTTAAGAATTGGGGGTGTAGTGTCTAAGTTCCTAACGGCCAGGCACTCACTATTTAGAATCTAGCATGTAGCGGTACTTAATGACTCGGCTTAGGGGACCAGGAACAACAGGACTTATGACGGTGCGCCTGATTTCCCCTGTGGTGGCATCTTTGCTGATAGGTTAGGGCGAATTGACCAAATGCTGTCCTCTCGAATTTGACCCCACCTGAAGTAATTGGAAGTAGGTAGACGTAGACATAACTAGTTAGGAGGATTAACTAGGTTAGCACCACTATTCCTCTATTGATTTCCCTTCTACCATTTATATTCTGTGACAATTAGACTTAGTAATTATCCGACACACATAGCTCTTGGGACGACCTCGACTTTACCACTTACTACACTATACACGACCGGGTACACTGCCCGTTAGTTGATAACGCTACACGCGTCGTTCGGGGTCAAGGAAACTTCCTTTTCTTCGAGCAAGTTTTATAACACCCTAGGCAGTGAACCTAATCGTTGTAGTGTAGTAATTAGGGTAAGCCACGGGTATTGATATCGTTCTCTAGGGGAATAGGAATGCTAGTAGGGAGTTACTACGCTAAGGTTAAGGTTGAGGAAGATTATTTTTTATCTTTTTATATTTTATGAAAATGGAAAAGTACGAATCTCGGGTATTGGATTTGGGGGGTTGGTATTTCTACCGATTACTCTACTATTATCTAATTATCTAAACTAAGGTTGTGGGAGTCTATGTCTAATTAATGTGTGCTCGTATGATAGTTTAAAGATGTGTTTACTTAGTTTGTATTACTCCTTAATTATCTCCTATTGATGGTTGAGTGTCACGTCTTATTCCTAGTTGCGTTGTGTTTCTAAAGTTGTAGGGTATGCGTTTCTCCCTAACTCTTTGAAATTACCAAAGGGTCTTGTCTACAAATCCACGTAGAGATTATAGACTCCTACTCTAAGGCACTCTTCGGATGTTTTAGCCTACAATCACTCAGGTAATCATACTCTAAGGTTCACAAAGATGAATCAAGCATTAAGTACACAACGAATGACCTATCGCATTACTAGATCATTAGTCAACTAAGATAAGAAACAACCAATCAATATTCAATAATTAAGTTTCATACTTCCTAAGCAAACACACAAATAAATTAGCCGGACATGGAGAACATGCAAGCATACACACAAATAATCAAAGACATAATTGAATTAATGAAGCAAAGACTTATCTTGGTGTAAGAT
The DNA here is from genome assembly GCA_019973895.1 of Chrysanthemum seticuspe. Lineage (NCBI taxonomy): Eukaryota > Viridiplantae > Streptophyta > Magnoliopsida > Asterales > Asteraceae > Chrysanthemum > Chrysanthemum seticuspe. The sequence continues at coordinate 176,930,368 of BPTQ01000005.1, read as the reverse complement.
AGGGTTAAAAACCCTAAAATACTGTACAAGACACCTTAGGTTCGGTTTTAGGTTTTTACTCCAAAGACTCTCCACACAAAGACTGAAAAATTCGGATTCTATATATAAGATTACAGTTGCGACGGCGTCACCTTATGTTTAGTGACGCCGTCGTGTCGCCGCCATTAGGGTTTCGTCTTGGCCACGTTAACCTTGCGACGGCGTCACCTTATGTCCGTGACGCCGTCCTCTTCAGCTTCTGACGTCGTCTGGATCGCATCTAGGCCGTCTGAGTAGCGACGGCCTACTCTTTCACAACTAGACGCCGTCTCTTGAAAACACGAGTTTTGCGTTCTGACCCGTCACAATAATTCTCCGACGGCGTCGCAAATAGAACCTGACGCCGTCGCCTTCTACATTCAGCGACTGTGAGTGTCTGATTTCGACTTTGGCCATTTTCTTCATATATTCGCGTCTTTCTGTCCAAATAAGTGTCATTCCAGCATTTTGCCTTCACGAGACCTAAAAAGTGAAAAGGAACGATATTAAGCAATAACGGATACAAAAGTGATCAAATAAGGACTTAAACGACCCCTCAAAATGGTACCTTTTAAAACCTTATCATTAGTGCATTAGGGTAGACCATAGGTATAGCAAGACACTATAAATATTAAGACCTGGTCAGTAAAACCTGCATCAATAGGGTTTGGAACCCTAAAATACTGTACAAGACAGCCTTGGTTCGGTTTAGGTTTTTACTCCAAAAGACTACACACTGAAAACTAAAAAATTCGGATTCTATATATAAGATTACATATGCGACGGCGTCACCCTTTGATTTGTGACGCCGTCGGGTCGCCGTTATTAGGGTTTCGTCTTGGCCACGTTAGTCTTGCGACGGCGTCACCTTATGCTTGTGACGCCGTCCCCTTCAGTCTCTGACGTCGTCTGGATCAAATCTAGGCCGTCTGAGTTGCGACGACCTACTCTTTTAAAACCTGACACCGTCACTTGTAAATAAGCAATTTGGCTACGAGCCGTCACAAAAGTGATGCGACGGCATCGCAGATAACACCTGACGCCGTCCCCTTCAGTTTTAGCAGCATGAGTGTCTCGATTCTTGAATTTGGCCATTTTCTTCGTATATTCGCGCCTTTTCGTCCGAATATGTGTCATTCCAACATTTTGCCTTCAAGATACCTAAAAAGTGAAAAGGAACGATATTAAGTAATAACGGATACAAAAGTGATCAAATAAGGGCTTAAACGACCCCTCAAAAAGGTACATTTTAAAACCTTATCAAATATCCCTACACTTGGTATTTGCTTGTCCTCAAGCAAATGTGCTTTTAGCCAATTAATTTATAAGTTAGGGGTCATGAAGCATTGGTTTAGAACAATCCACAACACATATAAGCCCCGCAAAAGTCATAACAAGCACGAAAATTACATACTAGCACCTCACATGAGGTGTTTGGATACTTACATTTCTCAGGTGTATATGAAATATAACAAGTTGGAAATGGAAGATAAACACTCATTAACCGGTCCTAGTACATAGATTACCATAGGCTTGAGACTAGATCAAACCTCCATCGCTTTGCCGTAAGCACCTAGGAAAGACTATCAAAGAGGTCTTTTAAAGGGTTGTAATGTTAGGCTTACGGTAGGAAAACAAAGGGTTTGGTGGGATAGGCTATTTAGTGGTGGCAAGTCAAAAATCTTTATGTTACAAGCATGCGAAGAATGGCGTTGCTAAGCCAAGACTCGACACTCTAGAATCTAGATAACTGAAACAAACAAACATAATTTAAAGATAGATGTAGGATGGTAGCCTATATTTTTCAACACTATTTTAAATCTATTTTTTTTTGTTTTTTTTTTCAACACTATTTTTTTCTTTTTTCTCTTTTTCTATTTTTTACGATTTTTTTTCATACACTTTTACTCTACTATCCTCTATGATAACATCAAAATGATGGGGATTTATAGGCACATCCCTACACTTGAGTTTTTATTACTCTAATCACTAATTTGACCCAAATTGAAAAGATCAAAACACTTGGAGTACATTATTACGCAAATAAAGGGAATTTGAATTTAACGTCCCCTTCCTGTCATTTCATAAACTTTAACTTTTCCCATGAGTCCCAATCGTCCCAAAACTGTGTACAAAGGATATGACTCGACTTAGCAACTTATGCAAGCAACTAGATAATTGAACTAAGGGTTTAGTGTGATAACAATAATGCACTAAAAGTGAGTGCATACAAGGTAGGCTAAGGCGATTTAGGTGTACATTTGGAGGTGGGGTGTAAACAATGCTCTTCATTGATATTCCGGAAACCGAAACATCAGGAGAACCGCGAAAAGGATAGGCTCTGAGGGGTTAACTAGGGGTATCATGTACTAAAGATGAGTACAACGCAAAGGTGTGGGGGAATTACTCAACCGATGTGGAAGAAGTAATTATATTACGGGTATTAAACAAGGGTTATCCTAATGCCTCTTATCATTTAGTTATTCCTAACTACACAAGTGTAGTCTTACTAGCGATCTCAGGATGCATCACAAAACAAGTTCTAGAATCTATTATACTACCGGTTCACACACTAAGCATTAAAGATGAATGCTTTAATTCCTACTAATCTAAGGGCGATCCTCACATTTTGGGTGGAACTTAAGTGGTAAAGGGTTTTTGTGCTAGTCATATAACTTCCTATCCATGAGACGCTTTATTAAGACTAATGGCCCACTCCTATATGTCATGAAAAATTTTAAATTTGGTGCCAAAATTACCCTAACCGACATTTTCTCATTTTTTATTACACAAATGCAATTGGACAAAGCAAACATTCAAGGATAAGCATAGTTTCAAAGTTCCCGTTTTATTTTCGCTCCCTATACTTAAACTGAACATTGTCCCCAATGTTCCCTGAAAGTATCAAAGTTATGATAATGGAAGGTAATAAAAGATAAAAGAAACTAGTACTCCCCTGATTAGCTCGATAGGATCCGTGTAAAGTGGTGGTTACATTCTTCAAGAAGAACGTTTGCGTGAAAAGCTCCTTCTCATCTTATGTATCTTCTTCTTGATAAATTAAACCTGCACACTTGAAGAAAACAAACGAAACCTTTGCGTAAAATCGGCGGTAATAATATATATAGGACTCTACTAAACTAGGATATAATGCTTGTGGAATGGATGTTTACAGAATTTCTGGAAAATTAAGACCTGGAAAATTTCAAAAAATTATAAGTAGCTCAGAAAACGGGAAAAAGTAATCAGTTGTTTTTGCTCCTTCCTGACGCCGTCAGGTTGCGATCCTGACGTTGTCAGGTTATCCTGGCAAAAACTGGTCTGCGATTTTCTGGAAAAAAATCTGGAAAATTTACATCTTTAGAATCTGGAAAAATTTCCTGCAAAACATCCATTATGACTCGATACAAGCATTTGACTCGAACAAACACACATGTATATCTTTTAATTAATTGAAGTTCTCATGTTTACGTTTCTTTTTAAAACGTGTGTAATCCTCCCTACACTTATCCCTTATGTAAAATACCTTTATATGTAATTAAGACGAGGTTAAAGACAAAATAAAGCATTTTTATAAATTTAAACATGAGAATATGTAGGATCGTTATTTTATTGTGTTTGATGATTCGGGTGGTCTTGGGAGATCAAAATACATGTTTACCATTTTAGAGAGAGAAAGTAGAGAGAGGGTGTTCTTGCTAGAGAGTTACTCAAAGTATGGACTATTAGATTAATGAAAAGAAGCACCACCCCTTCCATGGATGGAAGGGGTATTTATACTTACACAATACACGACCTCCTATCGGCCTGTGGATCAGGGATACAGTGGGTAAAGACCCGTCCTTCCTCCACGGTGTTGCACTAAACTATTTAACGCTACTGACTAACTAATTAACTACATAATAATGTAAATAACGACAAGTCTACGAGCTAACTTATGCTAGATAATATTTGGGGTGACCGACTCTTCACTATGGAATTTTCTAATTCCTAACAATCTCCCCCTAAGGGAGGTCACCCCATGTTTTACATTTTGAATCCTAGCATTCTATTCTTGACAATGTTCTTGAGCTCGTAGACTTCAATTCTTCAATTCTGCAATCTTTGTGCTTAAGCAGTGACACTTCATAGTCCGCATATTTTGTACTTTAAGTGGAGGCCTTTCAACTGATCCACATCTTTGATGATCTTCGAGCTTTCATTGAGATCATCAGCCACAGTAAATCTCTGGATCACCCTTTATTGTGTTGCCATCATGTGAAGTTGTGACTTTCGGACCGACATGCTCACACATTCTGGATCATGACATCTTTCCATCAGAGTAGCGGAAGCCTTACTGGTTCATGATATTTGCAGCAGCGTAGCAGAAGCATAGTATAAAAATATCAGAACCAGGTTATGTAGATATGCACCAGTCATGATTTCTTCAAATTAAGTGTGGTTGCTGTGAACATGCGGCTTTGGATTGACTCCTCAATTCTGATCAGCTGCAATCGTCGGGGTTATAAAAATATGATACGAAGACGATGCGACGACGTTTATAGTACTTGGTCATTCCGAAGGCGATGAGACTACCTTTCTACAGTACTAGGTCTTACACACTCGTACAGCCAGGCTTTCAGTGTTGAAGTGTACTACCGTTGTGTTATTTCCCACTAGGTCTCTAAATGACACCGACTACTAGAGTTACTTTCGAGCTTCTAGTAGTTTCTACACCTAGTCAACTTTCCGGAGGTGAATTTCATGTTTTATACGCCTGATACTTCACAGTGACGAATTCGTGTTTCTAACGTCTTAACTTCTTAACTTCAGATGCTCGAGTTCTTGTAACAGTTCTTATCTTACGATCCTAAGTTTTACATTTTGTACCCCACTGGAGGGAATCCC
>BPTQ01000005.1:176901045-176923159 GCA_019973895.1 Chrysanthemum seticuspe | reverse complement strand
GCCTCGAATTAACCTGAAGATACCTCTCAACCGTATTTACGTTGCATTCTCCAGAGTGACGTAGTCTTATGCCAACTCTCCATAGAAGTCCAATTAAGCTCCGTTTCTTCATTTGTCAACCCAAGATATATTTACCCATTCCTTGCGGCATCCAATCATCTTCAATTGTGGGATCCGGATCGGGAACATTCTTTTATACCAATATACCTGCATACGTTAGTGAACACACATACAAATATATGGTGGTCGACATCACCCAAACAGCAATCGACTAATAAAAGTCAATTCAACATATCAATCAGATTATTTAAGGTATGGGAATAATCTGTTTTCAAATCTATAATCATCTAAACCTAACAATCATATCCTAAATTCCTAGTCCTTCGACACAGGCAATTATCATTTTTAATTAAGCACGTAGGATAATTAAGAAAGTCCGTTAGATGATATAAATTTGAAAACATTCTCCCCCTCAATCAATGACTCATTTTTCTGAAAAGGTTTAAAAGCGCTGAAGTCATTGATTGAGTTTTCAATTTTTACTAAAAACTCTGAAACTGATTAATTTTCAAGCAACTCATTTTCCACCATTTTAGGAAACAACAAATATTTTTCTGAAGAATTATAGACGGAAAAACATTTGTGTAGGAACAGCAGTCCTTCGACATACTTTCCTCATATTATTTTTAGGATAAGTGCACGAAATATTTGAAAATTGGTTTAGCGTAGCACTTTCCTTTCTTGAAAAACGGGTTGCTATCAGAAATAATAGCAAACCACGGTAAAAGCGTGGGTTACAGTCTGAAATAACTGCAAGCCATTATTTGAAGCCCGGGTTACAGTCTGAAATAACTGTAAGTCATGGTTTGTGACATGTTTTGAAAAGAATATTTACACCTCCTGCTCGAACTTCATCTATGGTCCCGTGTCATTATTGAATGACATTTCTAAGACCGTAGATGTTATCGATACCAGAAGACATGTCATGTGAAAACATATTTTTGGTATTTTTGAAATTTTCTGATTTTTATGGGTTTTTTGAAGGTTTTATATTTTTCTATTTTCTTTTGATGGTTTTATATTTTTCTATTTTGTTTTCTGATAAATATATACAAGGATAGAGTAGATGATATAGTTAAAGAAGATGATGATACGAGTACCGAGATAAGGATATCGAGCAGCACGTCGTAGAAGATAGAAGTCATCAACTCTTAAACATTCACCACCAAAGCTTCCAAGGCTCTTGAATCGAAGAAAGAAATTGAACCATCTGAAAGTGAGACTCTGGCAGCTTCCCCCCAAACCGAAAATCCTTTGGATGAGCAGATTCGAAGCTCTATTTCAAGCTTTCCTTAGCCAGGTGCACAGAGATGCACACCATAATCATAAATCCCGCTGCTCCATTTAAGAACGATAATCGAGGTTCTTCGTTCGAGGTTATATCATCAACAAGAACAGCAACGTATCATCCCACGTATAAATAATCTTCTCAGATTCCATATCCACTGAAGTCTGAAGCAATCCATACCACAAGTTGTCAAGAAACCACTTCCCCCAAGTAGACGAATTGATGCAGTCAGTCTCTTAGACTAGAGCTCACGAACCCGAATACACATACCCGAAGACAAAGAAACTTATACCATCGAAGTAGCAGATTAAGTCCAATATCCAAAGAATAACCCCAATGTATACTTTTCTCTCCCCATGAAGAAAGTGTATGAAGCTCAAGAACCCGAAGTACCCGAATGCCCAAAGAGAGAATAACCGATAACATTGAAGAGGCAGGCCGAATCACTGATTATCTCTGCGGGTGACAATCTCTGCGGATGTCAACACCGGAATAAGTGATTATATCTCTGAATCACTAATTAAGCCCTCAAGTGAAGTAGCTGAGCATCCCAAATGTACACAATATCTCTCCCCTGATGATTGTGATAACATCAAAATCATCACACACTTGTGTACCTCTTTCATCTTCTGAAACTAACTCTTCCATCTCTTCTCCCACATAGTTGGTATAAGAACACTAAACGCCTTGATGAGTAAAACCTTGAGTTTCTCTGCGGTCATGACATTTGTTTTCCCGGGATAACTTCAATCACTTAGAAGTATTAAGTCCATCAAGTTTACTCGCCATGAGTCAAACCTTGAGTTTCTCTGCGGTAATAACATTTGTCTTCCCGGGATATCTTCAATTACTTAGAAGTATTAAGTTCATCAAGTTTACTCGCGTTTAGATACGTGTCTCCTTCCCCCTTGCTGGTTTTGACACTTCAGAATCAGCAACACTTTGAAAGCCCAAATACAAGAAATCTGTTGAGAAGAACCTTAGAAGTCTTTGTGAGAATCAACTTGCTGAAGAATATGAGCAAGTCTAATTGGGGATTAAATTCGACATATCACTCTCCCCCAATTAGTGCTCTCCCCTAAACCGACAATCTGTTTGATAAATGACCAGATTAAGAAGAAGTCTTTTGATAATCAACTGCAACTCGTCTTTTAGTCTTCTAACATGTAGCAGAAAATGTAGAATAGACTGTAGACTCGACCTTCTTCAAGATTGTCCAGTTGGGGAATAGATAGTTAACATCTTCTACTCACCAAAACAAGAACATCATCAAAAAGCATCCCAATCAACTTACATCTTGCAAATCCCCTTAACTAAAATCCCTCCCAATCAAACAAGAACAGAAAGATGTTCATCAAGGAAATCAGCAATCAGGCCGCAACGAACACATAAGATGGTAACACCAAACTACCAATCACATCAAACAAGAACAGAGAGATTGTTTGGAATCATCATGTTGATGTATACGTGAAGCATTAACCGGAAGCACTTTGTCGATAAACTCATCAATCTGAGTGAAGATGTCAACCAACGGCTCTTAGAAGAAACTTCATGTAAAGATGATCCGATAAGAAGAAGCTCGGTTCTTACATGAGTTAGGAGCCGTATGACCATATATTCTCATAAGTCAATCAACCATGCAGAATTATCACACTTCTTCTCCCCCTCAAGAATTGCATACGAAGATGCCAGTCTTGATTAAACAAGTGAACATCATCCAAATGTAGTCTATTCACACTTCTCCCCTGCAAAATTAGCACTGGATGTCGCCATCGTCATTATAGTTGAGAAAGTGGAATCAGAAAACAATCAACAGTAGCCCGGTTCACTTGATGACTGAAGCGCAGGGAAAAAGTATGAAGCATGTTGATGAGAATGGTCATAATAAGAAGATTTCTCTTCTTCAGAAGATAAAGCGCACTGACACGTACACTTTTCTTTACTTTAGAGAACGAGGCCTGAACTGAAGTGAACAGACGTCATAATCTCTCTCTTTTCAGCTCTCTTAGCAAAACATGTAATTAACCCCATTATCATTCAGTAGGCTCTTTGTAGTGACAACTGATGGAGAAAAACCCAATATGATGAATTTGACCCTGAAGTAAACTAACCCGAACTCGTGACTTAAACTTGCACATATGTAACAAAGAGCGGTGTCGAGAATTCATGCCCATTTGAATCTCTAAGTACTCTATACTCTTCAACCAACCAACCATCAAGTAATAGACGTACATTACCTCTTGAAAATCCACAATTGAATGTGACACTGAGCACTACAATGTAACTCCTTAAAGTGATAGTTATTTTGTAGTGGTATGAGCCCAATTCCCCCAAGTGGTAAAAGAAAAGGTAAAAGACACCCAATAATAACTAGATTTCCAAGTCTTTGTTTTTGAAGATAAGCTCGAACAAGGATCATGAAGAATCTTCATCCAACCATCCCCTGATATCTTCAGATACTAAGTACACTCGCCCATGATATTTCACTTCAACCTCAAATAACTAATATTGAATTAACGCCGTTGTCACATCTTCTGAACTGCTCAAATCTAGCCTTCTTTGACATTTAAATGAACTTTGATAATGGTTTAATCCCGACCATGGTTTAATGAGCATAACCCCGTAAAACCATGTAGTAACCAAACTGCCATGACGAATATCCAAACACACACCCAATTCATGAAATACACCCTTTTATCCCTTCTTCGAAGCAGAAACCGTGGCACCAGCATCAAAAGATCCAGAATTACACTTTCTCTTCTCCAAGATGGTTCCATCATTACGGGATTTTGCAACTCTATGGTTTAAACCGAGAAATAGTTTCTTTCGCGGGATTTTACAAAACCCAGAATAAACCGTAAGATAGATCCGGAAATGCACTTTACTAATACCAGGATGTTTCCATTGTCACGGGATTTTACAAGTCTATGATTTAAACCGAGAAATAGGTTCTTTCGCGGGATTTTATAAAATCAAGACAAAACCGTAAACAATGTCAGCTTGAACATGTTATGACAATTTGGGTTTCGGTGAATATCGGTTTTAGGGGAACATGCAGCGGTTCATCAACGGTTCATAATTCAATATCATCAACCATCCAATCAATACTTTGGTAAACACATCATTCACGCATTCTGTCGGCTATTGTAATGACCACAAGGAGAAGAAACCTCGATATTCCAAACTTGATCATGAAGTAGAATTCCCCAGATTTGTTACTTAAATTTGTACTAAACCTTGTGAAGAAGAAACGGTGTACCCAATGTACAAAACCTCTTGACATATTCTCAACTTCGTGAGACACTAAAGTGATAGCTACGTTGTGGGTTAAGTGAGACAGGAATCACAACCGTAACTAAATAGCCAAGTCTTTATCACCCTCAATAAACGCCCAAACAAGTCATCTTCGCGGAAAGGTAGAAAGAAAGAAGACGAAATAAGTAAACACGCCCGGAAAACCTTACTTCATATCCAAATAAAAGATACCGTCCAAACAACCCCGTATTCAACATTTTATTCAACTATCATTTGAAGCCGTGACATAGTGTCTTTCGTGAAAATGCATATACCAAAGTGCCAAAACCCCATAACAACAATACTCATCATCATATCCAATCACGTCCTCAAAGCTCATGGTCGTCAAATTACTTTAACGAATCTCATTATATCCAAGTCTCATATAATCAAATACTTGAAAAACCCATGTTATCGAATCAATTATCACAATTCTCATTGACATACAAAACTAATCACCGGATCCAACTTAATCCCACTTAAAATTACCACGTCCGATATTAAAAGCCTATCCGGAATTAAGTATACTTAAAATTAAAGATATAACATTTGTAAAGCAATTCCTTGAATGATAAACATCGGATGTCACACCCATATTACGACCATCACATATTGTCCGAATGTGCCTTCATGTAACGACAGTACACCCTTCACAGTCCAGTCCAGTCCAATAAGGTGTAAACCTCAAAGCCCATTCATTTTGAAGATACCCGCGAGCCCAATCAAGATAGATAACAACCGGAAAAAAAAAGAAATTGAGGCCCAAATCATTCTACCCTAATTTGGTGGATATAAAACGCACACTCTCTCACAGTTAATCCCTAATTTTACTATCACCACAAATCTGCTCTCACTCAAAAAAATTATCCGCCTCCAAACCCTAATCTTAAGACATTCAGCCGCCATCATAAGTCTAGCATCCAAAAGGAGTATTAGTGTACGAGATGGCCACAGGGATGGCTCCAATTAAAGTGATACGTAAGACCATAGCCACAGAGATGGCCTTGAGAGTCTTTGATTCGAAGGACAAAGATTCACCATAGGTATGGTGTGAGATGAGGCAGCCATGATGAAGAACTAATGCAACAAGGTAGGCGATAATTAAGTACCATTGTTTTTGTTTGTAATAAACGAATAAAGAGTTGAGTTAACATTCTTGTTAATATCATTTCCTTGATTCGAACATTAACGACAAAAAAACTTTAAGATCCATGAAGCACACGATCTTTTGTGTATAGATCTTTATAGATCTATGTGTTCTATGAACCGCACACAAGGGATCAAAGCTGAGATCTATCATATTTCAATTTTATATGATCATGATTCGGATTAATGATGTTAAGTCGTGAATATTGACCCTTGATGGTCTTGATGTACTATGATAAACACACGACCAAACTGAGATCAGAGAACAAAAGAATAGATTGATTATATTCGGTCTTGAAGTCCACAATGTTTTCTTTTTCATTTGTTTTCATTCTGTATCCGAAAAGATAGATCATTTGTTTTTCATTGCATATCATTAGAGTCAATGAAGTCTTGATCAATGAGGAAGTTTATTTCGTGAATGGGACTCTTGTAAGTCTTGATGATCACAGAAGTAGCACGAAATATATTCTGAGATTGAGTGATTGTGAAGGTCTTGGGGTGAGTCTAGATTAGGTATGATGTACATGATCGATTTTGAATTTGTATGAGCAAATGGACTGATGATGTTAAGAATAGATCTGAGGTCGAGTTTGATTTGGTATATGGTATTTGTTGTTGTGGTCAAGTCTGTTTTGGTATACGGTTCATGTCAAGGTCAAATAGTCATTGTAACTTCTTCTTCATCCTTTCTGTTCAAGTCACTAGCTAAATTCTCCAAACCAAGTCGCTAGCCATTTTTCAAACCAAGTCGCTACGTCTTTGTTCAAAACCAAGTTGCTAGGTTAAAAACTAAGTCGCTAGGTTAAAAACCAAGTCGCTAGCCAGATTACTGAGTCATGTCGCTATTTATCTTTTGACATAAGTCGCTGTTGACTTTCAAAAAAGTCAACGAATATCCAAGTCGCTATATGATGGTCAAATCGCTACGACTTGTAAATACAAGTCGCTAGCAAGATTCAATGAATCTGGACAAATAGTGATAAGTCGCTACCATGAAATTTGACATTTTCCGATGACTTTTCCGACCATTTTCCGACCACCTTCATAATAAACCCAGAAAAATGCATAAAAACTACATCTTTTTGACATTAGACCCCATAAATGATGACCTCCAATAATATGACCAGATGACCTATTAATTTGACTGCTGTTTGACCACTTGAAATATCACTTTTGGTACAAAAAATATCACAAGAAAGATGATGTACAGAACTGTTTGGACAAAGATTTGACCATGTGACATTTGACCAAATAATTCAAAAACTTGTAACAACAATTTACCCATAATACATTAATAAACGGAGACAATATTCAGACCACAAACAGTACACGAACCAGTTTAAAAACCATGTATCAAAACAACACAAAATCATCAAAACACAACAACCTGGCTCTGGTACCAATTGTAGGATCGTGTATATTATTGTGTTGATGATTCGGGTGGTCTTGGGAGATCAAAATACATGTTAGCCATTAGAGAGAGAAAGTTAGAGAGTTGGGTGTTTCTTGGTAGAGAGTTGGTTTACAAAAAGTGAAAGATTAGATTAGAAGCACCACCCCTTCCATGGATGGAAGGGGTATTTATACTTACACAATACACGACCTCCTATCGGCCTGTGGATCAGGGATACAGTGGGTAAAGACCCGTCCTTCCTCCACGGTGTTGCACTAAACTATTTAACGCTACTGACTAACTAATTAACTACATAATAATGTAAATAACGACAAGTCTACGAGCTAACTTATGCTAGATAATATTTGGGGTGACCGACTCTTCACTATGGAATTTTCTAATTCCTAACAGAATAAATAATCAATAAAAGATATATGACACAAACAAGCAAACAATTAAGCATGGGTTGCCTCCCATGAAGCGCTTTTCTTTATTTATGAGTCTTGTAGCTAGACTCGTAGTCGTGCCCATACATGACTTTATTACCGTCACCTTCTTCCTCATGACGGTCTCTATTGGGGTTTTCCATGTAATAGTAATGCCCTATTATGCATCTTTCTAAGAGGTCGTCCTCTCCCCAATCGGTTCTATATTCCGGTCCTAAGTTCAAGCAATCCTTATAGAATCCGAAAATCTTGGCCATAACATAATCTACTCCTTTCTCCTTATCCTCCTCATTCCTACAATAGACCGATAGTTTAAGTTCCTTTTCATCATTGGAGAGTGATGAAAACTTCTCAATCTTAAACGGCATTTGGTAGGCTACATCATCGGTCTCATCCTTGAATCGCACTATTCCTAATGAGGGATCATAAGTCATCCCGGTGTTTTCTATGAAAGGTTTTCCTAGAATAACGTGGGACAAGCTAGGATCTATGGCCGTACTAATATCATCCACAATTATGAAATCCGTAGGAAATGTGAAACTACCTACATAGACGGGCAATCCCTTAACTCTACCAAGAAAATTGCAACTAACCCTAGGATTATCGGGATCTTGCCTAGTTGGGATAGGCTTCTTCATTACCCAATTATAGTAGGTGCTAGTCATGATGTTTATTGGAGACTTGCGGTCAATGTAGGACTTTGCCACGAAAAGGTGTCCTATGCAACATGGTATGTTAAGATTCCAAGGGTTCCCAAACTTGATCCTAGGGCTCTTCCTAACATACATGTGACAGAGGTCACGTACTAAGTGAGGGTGGCGAGATAGTTCTTCTTCCGTAGGAAACTTATTGAAATAGTCATTGTCTACTTCATCTACTTCCTCGGTTGTTTTATTCATCGGTGTTTCACTAACCTCAAGTATCGTGTCATGGTTCGCTTCGTCATTTGTTCTATTAGGTTCCACTAAGGCGATGGTATTGACGAATTGAACGTGCTTAGCTAACTTACTTTGGTCCTTAATCTCTACACCGGAAGGTTCATTAACCTTCCTATCACTATTGGTCATGGCTTTCAAGAGGTTATCTATCTTCCTATCCATCTCGTCTTGTTGTTGGTTAAAACGGTCCGAGAGCTTAGCTATTTGAGCTTCTTGGGATGCGACTAAGTGTTGCAACATCCCTTCAATGTTTTGTTGGTTAGGGCCGTGAGATGGGGGCCATGAGAAATCATTGGAAGTAAATTCTTTGGTTTGTCCCCAATAGAAGTCGGGCTTGCCCTTCCATGCTTCTCGGGCGTCATTAAAAGTCCTAGGTCCTGGTGTTGTAGGGAATCTACCTCCCGTTCCATTAATACGCGAGGATGCGTAGTCAACGGAAGCTTGTTCGTGGAATTGGGTGTAAGTGCGCGTGTTATGAGGAGCACTACACGGCTCACACGAGGAAGAAACTGTGTTCACATGGCGTGAAGACTTAGGATTTTCGTAGGAGCTCATTAGGAATTTAACTTGATCTTCAAGTTCGAGCATCCTACGGTCGGAAGGTTGTGAGTCAATAGGAGGCAAGGAGATTGCCTTAACGGTTTTGGGCAGCTCACGGGGGTCATTCCAACTTTCGTTGTCATAGAGAGCAAGGTTCTCTATTATACCCCATGATTCTTCCGCGGTGAGAACACTAAGTTTTCCACCGGCCGCTTGGTCAATGGATCGCTTGGTGGGGAAGTTGACATGATCATAGAAGAGTTGGACTTGGAGCCAAAGATCAATGCCGTGATGAGGGACTTTATGAAGTAAGTCCTTGAATCGAGTCCATGCTTCGTAGAGAGATTCACCTTGACGTTGTTGGAACATCAAGATATCATTCCTAAGCTTAGTGGTTCTCCCCGGTGGGAAAAATTGAGCAAGGAAGCGAGAGGTGAGATCATCCCAACTTGAGATGGAGCCGGCGGGAAGTTTCTCAAGCCAATTACTAGCTTGGTCCCGTAGAGAGAATTGGAAGAGACGCAGACGCGTGGTCTCCCGAGTAGTAGCATCGAGGTCGATGGAATCGACAATTTTAAGGAAATCCTTAAGATGCTGATTAGGATCTTCGGAACGAAGTCCATGGAATGCACATCCGTTTTGCACCAACCGGATGGTGTCGGATCGCAGGGCCGTAGTTTGGGCTTGGTCGGGAAGCTCAACGGTGTTCCTATAGCCTAGGTGGCTTGGGCTCGAGTATTCACCAAGAGTACGGCCTCTTGGTGGGTCATTTGGTGGTAGGTTGATGAATGGTGGTTGGTTATCACCTTCCATGATGGGGTTACTAACAAAGGTCACGAAGAAGGGGGATAGACTACGAGAAAGCTAAAAATGGGAACAAGTTTACTTGATAGGAATCAAGCAAAGAAACCTAAACGAGGTGGAATTCTAACTAGCTATTCTATTCCCCGGCAGCGGCGCCAAAAATGTGATAACGCTACACGCGTCGTTCGGGGTCAAAGGAACTTCCTTTTCGTCGAGCAAGTTTTTCAACACCCTAGGCAGTTAACCTAATCGTTGTAGTGTAGTATTAGGGTAAGCCACGGGAATTGATATCGTTCTCTAGGGGAATAGGAATGCTAGTGAGAAGTTACTACGCTAAGGTTGGGGTTGAGGAAGATTATTTTTTATCTTTTTATGTTTTTTTAGGAAATGGAAAGGTACGAATCTTGGGGTTTGGATTTGGGGGTTGGTATTTCTAACGATTACTCTACTTATCTAATTGTCTAATCTAGTGGTGTATGTAGTCTATGTCTAATTATTGTGTGCTCGTATGATGATTTAATGATGTGTTTACTTAGGTTTTATTACTCCTTAATTATCTCCTATTGATGATTGAATTGTCACGTCCTTATTCTTAATCGCGTTGTGTGTCTAAGGTCGTAGGGTATGCGTTTATCCCTAACTCTTTGAAACTACCAAAGGGTGTCGCCTACAAAATCTCTAGATTTATAAACTTTAACTCTAAGGTACTCTTCGGATGGTTTAGCCTACAACAACTCTAGGTATTATAAACTAAGGTTCACAAAGATTAATCAAGCATTAACTACACAACGGATGACCTATCGCATTACTAGATCATTAACAATTAAGATAAGAGGCAACCAATCAATATTCAATAATTAAGTTTCATATTCCCTAAGCAAACACACAAGTAAATTAGCCGGACATGGGGAACATGCAAGCATACACACAAGTAATTGAAGACATAATTAAATTAATAAAGTAAAACACTTATCTTAATGTAAGATAGGGTTTGGAACCCTAAAATACTGTACAAGACAGCCTTGGTTCGGTTTAGGTTTTTACTCCAAAAGACTACACACTGAAAACTAAAAAATTCGGATTCTATATATAAGATTACATATGCGACGGCATCACCCTTTGATTTGTGACGCTGTCGGGTCGCCGTTATTAGGGTTTCGTCTTGGTCACGTTAGTCTTGCGACGACGTCACCTTATGCTTGTGACGCCGTCCCCTTCAGTCTCTGACGTCGTCTGGATCAAATCTAGGTCGTCTGAGTTGCGACGACCTACTCTTTTAAAACCTGACACCGTCACTTTTAAATAAGCAATTTGGCAACTGAGCCGTCACAAAAGTGATGCGACGGCGTCGCAGATAACACCTGACGCCGTCCCTTTCAGTTTTAGCAGCCTGAGTATCTCGATTCTTGACTTTGGCCATTTTCTTTGTATATTCGCGCCTTTTCGTCCGAATAAGTGTCATTCCAGCATTTTGCCTTCAAGATACCTAAAAAGTGAAAAGGAACGATATTAAGTAATAACAGATACAAAAGTGATCAAATAAGGGCTTAAACGACCCCTCAAAAAGGTACATTTTAAAACCTTATCAATAGTATTTTTTTAGGAACCACCTTGGAAACACATAAGGAACCACCTTAAAAGCTTGAATCTAATAATATGGAAGAAGAAAAATAAAAAAGAAAAAAAGATCTCGTCGGAGATCTGAGTAAACTGGCGAAGAAGATGAAGACGTGGAAGCTTGGTCAAAGTTTTCTATTAGATATAGCAAAGTTGCTTTTGTTTTGGATCTAGTGAATTCGGTTGGTTATAGCAATTTTATTAAAGAGTCGCTTATATTATATTCTGAATATAGCAAATTTAAGATGGGTTATAGTCTTTTTTGTCTTTTGTATGTTTGCCAGAGGTTTTTTGGAGGAGCTATTAGCTTTTTGTTACAAAATAATCTCTTATAAACTAAGTAGATTCGTTTGGATGCATTACCTACAAACTTTTATTTCAAGCAAATAGCTTCAAAATGAAAAGCTAACTCACGAAGCTTTTTAAATGTCTATGAGCTGTTAAAACTTTAAATTACTAATATACCCTCCAAATATTTGTTTACAATTATAGATTTGTCCTTTTATGTCATTTTACATCTTATAATTACATTTAACAGCTAATTTACCAAACACTTTTATTAAAAAAAAAGATACACCTTGTAGTTCATGTTAACAGCTTTGCAGTTTACAGCTTACAACATACATCATACAACTTACATCTAGTTTTGTCAAACATACTCATATTTATAATTAACTTAGAAATAATGCATAAAAGGTTAAAAAAAAATTAAGCCATTGCTCGGCAGTTGTGGGGAAACCGAAAAGTCGGGATGGTCGAATAAGCAATGTACATTGACACTTATCGGATTTCATCTAACTATCTAATTGTAACTTGTAAGTCATTTAATCTTTAGTTTATTTATTTTTTAATTCTCTTTACTTATTAAAAGAGTATAAAGTATGTATTTTTATCACTGTATTAGTACTATATAAGTGTTACATTGTCAGATATTTTAAGATTTAGGAGATGCTCATTTTCAAGCTATATTGTTTTCTTTCATTGTCGCATCTTACTAAATTGGACTGACCCGACCCGAAAAGTTGGTTGGTTATTCTGACCCATTGCATTTTTCAACCTGACCAATCAAGGAGCTACCTTGAATTTCCGGCTGGATCCGCCACTGACTCCACACAGGTCTTTCAGGATTGATTGTGCATTTTGGGATAAATGGGCATTATTGTGGAATGATTACGAAGAGAGACTTGATCAACTTGGACATATAAACTTTCTATTGGTGTTGGGGAAAGTCAAATATTGGGATAGTAAGTTTTTTTTATTTGTTATCTAAATTTAGCGTACCATAGCCGCCATTAAAATAAGTATGTTTTTTCATTCATATGATTTCATTAAACTTACACATAACGCAGATACGCCATCTATACATAACGCTTTATTTGGCACGAAGATTTTTATTAACAGGGATCTGCCTCCGTTGGTTTCATTCCTGAAAAGGTAACGTGAAGAATACAAGTTTATATAAATAAGTACGTAATTTGTATAAAGTTAATAAAATTCATACATAATACAACTACGAATCGCAAGAGGGATATGACCCTAGGGAATTCAAGATTGAATCCTACGACCAGGTCAGTCATGTAGTTACACCAGCGGAATTCATGCAAGGATGTGTGAAAATATTGGTAGGCATGATTCGCAACATTGATCCGGTAAGTTTGTAAATTTTAATTTGATTATTGATGTAGGTGTTTCCAACTGAAACGTGGCATTCTTTAAACATCAACAATGTTTATCTAACATTAATAAGAAAATCAGGATACATGTTGCCTTGTTTATGCGATAGTTCAAAGCATACAGTATGAGAGTGGTTGGACTTACATTGGTTGCAAAGTATGCAATACAAAAGTAACACCAATAACGGGAAAAGGAAGCTCCAGTTCAAAGAATAAGAATCAGTTATGGCATTGCAGAACCCACGGAGAAACATACGCAGTTGCATCCATGTATGAAATATACTATGTTGAAATATATTATTGACGCTGTAAGATGTTTTCAATTATCGTATTTTAAAAACAAAATAACTTAATCATTAACATATGTGCAGGTTTAAAATCATTGTTTGAATATTCGATGAAAGTGGATCCGCACAAGTGATTATTTTTTACAAGAATGTCCATATGATGATTGGGTTTTCAGCGTGGGAGATAATGGAAAAACAAGGCATGGATACAGATGAATATTTTCCGAATGAGCTCAATGCAATAATAGGGAAACCGTATTTATTCAAAATCAAATACACCGAATTTAACCACAACAATAACATGCATATATATCGAAGTGAGAAAGTCACGGAAGATGCAGAAATAATCAATCACTTCAAAGATGGTTTCCTAATTGACGAGGTTTAACATATTCTTTGTAAAATAAACTAAATGAAATGGTTATAATTACAATATAATTGTCACTTTTGGAATATTTTTAAAAAAATAACATTCTTTCATATTTTACAAAACAGGATTCTGGTGATGAGTTGCAAGGAGCTGAAAATGAATTAGAAGATTTAGAATCAGAAAATGAAGATGCAACAGAAGACTCACATATTAGTGAAGAAAAGGCTGCATGTGAAGAAGATGTAGTAGATGAAGATGAAATTGCTAATAAAAATGTGGATTACAACAATGAAGAAGCATTAGATGGTTTATATGATTTTCAAGGTGACATGGATACACACGAGTTTGCGACAAAAGAAACAGAAGATGTTACAACAACGATTTCGAATGAAAATGAGGTATGATACATTATGTTTTTTTTTTTTTTTTAAACTATGACACAAAGAATTACCTTGAGTTTAAATATAAAGTTGTGAATCTGTTGACTAATATTTTTACAGTATGGGAAAAATCATAATGCAACTCCTGTCAAGAAAAGACCACACTCGGAAATAAATCGATTAGAAAGTGGAATAGAAGATGAGAATGAAGAAAACAATTTAGCAAAAAGAATTGTACCAAACATTTTGGAGTAGTGTATTTAATTATCTTCACCAAAACATGTTTTGAATATTGTTTAAACGATTTTCTCATGGATTATTTTTAAATATTGGATATTGTTTGGTTCTGGATTTACTTTTAAAACATGTGTTAAAAGTTTATTTCATATATATTGATTGTTGGTATTGATGGTGTGGTTGTGTCACTTTAACAATATTGGCAGTTGTATTTACAATACTGCTATATGAAATTAACAACCTCAAAGCATTTTATTCAGTTTGTAAAAGATACAACTTATCGACTATCTGTAAATATACATACATCATATTTGAATATAAAACAAAACACAATATAACACACCATAAAATAAAACAGAAAATTACAACTTAAACATCAAATTTTGACATAAGATTAACCAAAACGTATTTAAGTTGCATAATATCAAAAACAACCTTAAAATGTCACCATTCATAAGCATATACACACCCACTACTAAAAGTTTCTTCATGTCAACAAACATAAGCATCTAACCAAAAAAACAACCTTAAAATGTCATTCATGAAACATATCCTTTTTCCTAACAAACATGGAAAACAGGATACTCTAAATCATCATCAGAATTTATAAACAAGAACTTAAACCTTATCATCTTTCCATACTCAAACAAGCAATCTTCAAAAAAAAAGTGGCTCCAGTCACCTAATGCATTCACATGATTCACTCGGTATGGATTTTCTCTATGATAATCAATCTTAATTCGCATCATGTATTCTACTGCATCATGCCTAAACAGTGCAGCTTGAAAAAAATGCATAGGACGATTAACAAGAAAATCAGGTGGAATTGCCTGTTATTTAACAATTACCAAAAAAAAAATACCAATTCTATTATAAATGCATAGAAAAATAAATAAAGACAAAACTCAAACTTACAAGTCGAGAGAACGCCAGAATTTCAGAAGACCTTTTGTAAAAGACATCAGTTGTCTCACCAAAATGATCAAGGTGACCAAACCATTAGCAAATGTGTTGCATTCGCTCATCCCCTGTTTCAAATATATCAAAGTAAATCTTAAAGATATATGTTAAAAGATATTATACCTTACAATTAATGATATCAACCGAATAAAATTATGAGATTACTGAATAACAAACAAAAAACACATAAACTGCTAGATATACAACCTGCATCCTGATCATCAAGATCATGTTGTGGAAAAAACAACTGTGTCACACCCAAAAACTGCCCCTGTATCTTTGCTCTACCATCAACACCAAACACGGTTATATTCAAGCTATGATTCTCCAATTTAGTAAAAACAATAACATCCCCAAACTCAATATTGAAATATTGAAGAGCAGCCAACCACATTTCCCCATCCATAACATACACAACATTATCAACATAACCTCCTTCATGTACAAAATTAACATCCACATTAAACTCCATTCCTTCAACAACAACAACAACGGTAGCTTCCAACCCAATACCAGCTAGAAAATTTGCGGGCAATGTCTGAGACAACAACATGATTCACAATTATAACAAATAATAAAGTACACTTATTGGTAAAAAACGTAAACAAAAATATGTAATTCTTATAAATATATAAATCAATTCACCTATGAAATATGAGGGTATGGCAGCCTATAATTCTGAAACCTTATATGACGACTCTCTACACCAGCATATTCCTCAACTTCCAACCCATGAGAATCATAGCCAGTAACGTAAAAAGAGTCATCACCTTCTTGAACAAAGTGTAACATGTGAACATTCGTATACATGTTTTCATGAACAAATTCTACCCATTTGTTACCTAAAATCCTAATGGGACCTCCATCTGGGGCAACAATCCTTACTTTTTTCCGTTGTCTTTGAACCCCAGTTAAATATAAATGGTGATTCCCATTAAAAGCAAGGTCAGAAAATACTTGAGGAAGCTCGAGAAACCCAAGGTACACAGATATGTTTGGTCGCACCACAAACTCAATTGGCATGATTACCTTCTAAAACATTTACAAAAATATTAAAACTCTACTAATTTTATAAATAAGGAAGAACATTAAAAAAAGAAATGCAACAAACATGTAAAAAGTTGTACGCAAAAATAAATTTATACCAACCATGGTAAAATTAAACAAATATGTCCACATAACAACATTTCAAAGGTGAATATAGTAACAAATTATAGGAAACAACCAATGAGGGTAAATCATTGTGCAATTAAACTTAGGGTTTTGACTTTCTACTAAACCTGGCAATTTCAAAACAGAATATGATAACCAAGACTCCAATACTATTTCGCCTAATTGAGAAACTGTAAATGCCCACAAAAAGGCCCAATAATATTTGGTGCAATCAAACTTAACACAATAACATTTTATCAATAGAATAATAAAAAACAAAACAACACCAACTGCAAACAAATACA
Source organism: Chrysanthemum seticuspe (assembly GCA_019973895.1). Lineage (NCBI taxonomy): Eukaryota > Viridiplantae > Streptophyta > Magnoliopsida > Asterales > Asteraceae > Chrysanthemum > Chrysanthemum seticuspe. The sequence goes on along the minus strand of BPTQ01000005.1, from coordinate 176,906,266 downwards.
TAGAACTATAACTATAGAATATGGAACAATCATGAAGAACCAGTTGCATTACCTGTTTCAAGTAGATGACCGGAAAAAAACAAGCCTCAAATTAATGTTGATGATTCAGATAAACAGACAAGTTGGCCACTATTAAGTACAGTAACTTATGTATGATTTGATATATGTGTAGTGTCAGCTACTAAAAAGTGTATAGAGTAAGTTATGTATTATTTAATATGTTTTTATTGTTAGTTACTACAAAGTGAAAAAAAATCCCATATATATTTTGGACTATTATATAATCAAACAAATAAAATATAAACTAAACAAAGCCCATTACATGTTAAATATTATAATCCATTAAGCCAAGTTTTATAGTTATATATCTTACAAACAACCCAAATGACATTTACAAAACTGATTCATCACACTCAAAAAATTATATCCCAAACAACAACCAAGTTACTTACATGGAAAACATAACATTTGAATATACAAAGTAATGACATGCAACAAACAAAATTTATTATTAACAACAAAATAACCAAAAAATTAGGCAACAGAATGCGAAAACATATTACCTAAAAATATCATTTACTAATCTTCCATAGAAGCAGATACAAAAGATACTAATTCAGACACATTATAATTACATGGAGTAGTAAGTCACATAAACAAAAAGCATACCAAATGTAAACCCATAATAACCCATAAATAATTGTTTTAAGTTAAACAAACATTAAACAATGGCAATATCATTCAATTGTTATAACAACATCCCCTCTGCTTTTCAATACTTCAACATCTAATGTAAACTTCAGCATCTGATTCTCATCAACCCCCAGTTCCTTCATGATCGATTTCCATTCTCCAAGCATAACAACATAGTCATCAAACTCCTTGACTCTTATTTTGTCAATATACTTCCGAAAGACAACGTCCTTCTCAAATGAGGAATTCAGATGACACAATCTGGCCTTTGTTGTATCGTATGGACCAGAAAAGTTGTATAGCTTATGTCGGCGAACAAAACCAGCTGGAACTGTCTGTTCAAATGTACAACACACAATCATAAATTTAAACAAAATAAAAAGATATATAAAAACAATATACACATCAAGTATAAACTTACAACATAACCTTCAAACCAGTTGCACCAATCTTCTTAAAAAAACTGCATCCATCATTATCAGTGTTGTTTGATAAACATGTATTTGCTATGCTTGAACTCCCGTGCTCCTAAAAATATATAAATAAATGAAATAACAAAACACATATATCAAAAAAATTTAACAAACTTTTAAATACCTTCAACAAACTCTTGCCAACATGAGTTTTTCTTGTCCTTTTAGAAGATGAAACAACCTGCTCATGCTCAACATACTTCTCAGAAACAGAGGCAACATCATCTTCCACTTTTGCAGGAAATTCACGAATCGGACCCTACAATTATTTAGCATGCGAATATAATGATTATCAAAACAATATGAAAAATAAACTATATGAAAAATAAAAGTATCTAAATATACTAACCAGCTCAAACACAGGGGCATTGAAACCAGAACTTTGATTCCTAGCTGCCTTAACCCGCGCTTTATTCCAAAACTCAGAATCTAATACACAATTATATATCAAAATAAAAAATATATATATGTACACACTAGGAAATAAAATATTTCATAAAAAAATATCAGTAATAATAATAATAATAATAATAATAATAATAATAATAATAATAATAATAATAATAATAATAATAATAATAATAATAATAATAATAATAATAATAATAATAATACTAACAATGAAAGTAAAAAAATAATAATAATAAAAAGGGCGGGAAAACAACTTACGTTCAAATAGGGGATCTTCACAAAATCCATTAGCATCATGGATAGTAAGAATAAAATTATGACCAGCAAGAAAATACAAAACAAACGTTTGAGTGATATCGATCATATGTTTTTAGCAAAATTGTTCCCATTGAAACCCGCGAAAACCACATGCTTCATCACCATCAAATTCCAACAAAACCCTCATCCAACCATCACACGTCCTAACACTATACAAAGTCTTATTCTTAAAGACATACTCTTTAAACAAACTTTTTGGCACAGACTGCAAACAGAAAACCAGTAAATTATATATTTAGATTAACAAGAATTGCAAAAACAAAATATAACAACCCTTCAACAAAACTAAACCAAATTCATAATGTACCTGTCTGGACAAACTCATTTCCGTACTCTTTGTAACACAACTACCCAATTTATGACCATCTTTTATGTTAAGGAAACCATAACCATTATTACCATGCTCGTCAAAATGACTCAAAAGAACATACTGAGCATTTCTTACATCGAATAAAACACTCCAACCATGCTTAAGCTTATTTTCTTCAACATATTTTTCCCATTGTTCACCATATATCATGCCCAAAAGACCATCCACAGAACGAATCTTAAAATCATGAACCTTATTCACAAACTTTGCAAACAACCATTCGCAACTTCTACGATTAGTTAGCTCAAACAACTTTAGTGGGACTTTGATACCATTTTCATCACCATTTTTAAATGTAACTAAAAACGACATCTGTAACGTTTAAGAAACATATTATTATTCATACGACATGAACACAAAAACCAAACTCAACTACATTATTTTATTTGCAAAACTAACATAAATAATAGTGGAAATTTCAATTAGTACAATAAATCAAGTAAAACACTCCAACCATGCTTATGCTCATTTTATTCAACATATTTTTCCCATTGTTCAGCATATATCATGCCCAAATCACCATCAACATCACGAATCTTAAAATTATAAACGTTATTCACAAACTTTGCAAATAACCATTCACATCCTCTACGATAAGTTAGCTCAAACAACTTTAGTGGGACTTTGATACCATTCTCATCACCATTTTTAAATATAACTAAAAACGACATATGTAACGTTTAACAAACATAAAATTATTCACACGACATGGACACAAAAACCAAACTCAGCCACAGTATTTTCTTTCCAAAACTAATATAAATAATAATGTCAATTATAGTTAGTACACAATTCATAATAACTTTGCTACCATTCACAACAACATCTGCAAACTCTATTTAAAAAGCATATGTATGTGTAACAAAACAACCGAAAACCATAATATGTACATAAACACAACCACCAGTCAGAAACGCAATAAAAAACTTCATAAAAATAACATAAATAAACTTACATAACAAAAAACACACAGTAACACAAACTAAAAAATAAAACCTCACTCACGAGCTTCATCATATGCTATTTGACAAATGTAGATAAAACTTAAATTTGATATTAAATACATAATAAATAGTTCAAACACACTACAAAAAACGCAGGGGAACAAAGACTAAAAAGTATATATAAACCACAAACACATAAAATACCATTTACATTAATACTCTGATTTCAAGAATCCAGCACAAATAAGGCACAATAATTGGGGGTTTTACATATTAGCAACAATAAACCATGCAATAACAAAAAAACATATACATCAAACAACATATACCAACAAACACATACATAATATTAAATTAAAACATGCAGTCTAAAAAGTTCGTTTTTAACACCAAAAAAAATGGAAACATAATAAAAAACAAATTTCAACTTTAATTAGACTAATGCAGACTAATCAAAATCAATCTTGGTAAAGAAACTAACATTGTATATTGGCAAAAATAACAACTGGATTCGTGGAGTTGATTTGCACTTCGTGATCCTAGGAAGTTTAATAGTTTAGAACTAAATATAATACTTATTAGGAGTACAAATATAATAATATCTTAATACAAATTATGTGTACACAAAATAATAATATATAAATATAAAAACACTACCATATTATTTAAACAATAAAAAACTATAAACCAAAAATATAACAACAATTCATAAAATAAATGTTATTAATTGAAATTAAAATATCTTAATACAAAACTGAAAAATAATTAAAAAAAAAACATAACATTAATCATCCGGAAAAAATCTAAATCAATCATATAGTCATCATCAATATCATGCCCCAAAGCCTTCATCTGCTTAACTAATATTGTTACTTTAGCCAATTTTGATAAAAAGTGTTTCCATGTCATGAACGCTGATTAGTCGATTGCCAAAATAAGACTTTAACCAATCAACAAGCGTTCCAACATCATTTACACCTGCAAATGAAATTAAAATGACTAATTATTTAAGAAAAAAACGATAATATTAAAAAACATACACAAAAAAATACCTTCATTATTTGGTTCTTTACTTTCACTATCTTTGGAAATAATTTCGTTTGATGAAGATTTATCATCCATACCTAAAAGTCATTAAAAAGATACGACACAAAGTAACAAATGTTAATATTTATAACTAATAAAATCAAAAACCCTATAAACAATAACCGGGCTTGGGCCTTTTAACCTAACCTATTTTAAAACAAAAATACAATACGAAAATCAAATTAAGAAATTCAATTTAAACCCAAAAAAACCCTAACCAGTATTGGGCCTAATAACCAAACATATTTTATAAACAAAAAAAAACAATACATATTTTCTTAATATAAAAAACGCTTATTAAACATGTGCAAAACTGTTTATGTATGAAAACACTATACACATACTTAAAAATTCTTTACCTAAATCATGCATCTCACATTCATTTATTACTTAAACTATTAATATGAATATAACTCTATACAAATTATTTAATTCAAAAAAACAACCAAAAAAATAAACATACAATATAAAAAAATAATAAACCATGAACTAAAATAAACAAGGAATTTATCAAGAAACAACAAACGTAATGTATAAGGAAGCTTTATTTAGGATATAATGTTCACGTACAAAAAATTTAACACTGCAATAATAAAAATCATATCACAATTAAAATAGCAAAATGACTAAATTACACTTTTAATTAAACAAGCAATAAATTTCAAGTCGTGCCCGCCCTTGGGCGGGCTTAAACGGCTAGTGTGTGTGTGTGTATATATATATATATATATATATATATATATATATATATATATATATATATATATAGGATAAAGATCAAATAAAAAGACAAATATCCGTAAAAAGATAAAAAAAAAATTTCAAAAAAAGTTCTCGAAAAATTTCAAAAAAATTTCACAAGATCGGGTATGATGGTGCATGAAAAAGTTGTGAAAAACTTTTTTCTAAAAGTGGATATTTTTTCC
>BPTQ01000005.1:176879659-176900945 GCA_019973895.1 Chrysanthemum seticuspe | reverse complement strand
GATTCCAACAATCTCCCCCTCAAGTGTTGGTGATGAAAAACGGTGAAGGCGTTGATGTAATAGTAGCTTTGACGTCTTCTGACATTCTTCTTTCTTGTGAGAAGGAATGCCTTGATTCGAACAATCTCCCCAGTGTAGAGAGATAGTTTTCTTTGAACAGTTATGCTTTGACGTCATCTTTAACTTTGTTCTTTGATCATTGTTGTTTGTGATGAAAGTGATAGTATGTTGTTGTCTGCATCAAGTCTGCCTCAGGTCTGCTTCGCCGCTACAGTGTCTCCACGTCATTCTTCAACATGCTCACACGGTCTTTGACGTTGGGATTCATTACTGATGAAGTTCTTTAAGTCTTTAACTTTGTAGATTCTTTGATTTGACGAAGAATCATTCTGACAGTTGTGTTGCTTTTGGATAGAACTTCCATTAGTGATGATGTTGGCGTGAGCATGAGAAGAATCTGCACGATCATCCCGCTCCGGAGCTTCCATAAGAAGAAAACATTTAAAACGGTTAGTAATAAGCGGATTCCGGCACTTACAGGTTCGAACTTCGAGAGTGTTAACAACATAGTGTGGAAACACAACTCTAATTCTCACAAAGGCCGTTCCTGAACTGGAGTCCCACAAGTGAGATAACGCGATGTACCGAAGTACATCTACAGTTCAGATGAGTCGCTGAGGTACACCGAAGCATCACCTCATGACTGTAGACCGTTTGAGACACACTAAGCGTAATCCACGGGGAGTTACCGAAGTGACCTGCTGTCAGGGCTGTTTGATGTTGACCCTGGCAGGAGTTTCCATTCAATCACTGAGGATCACAGATGTGAACCTCTCATAAATGTTCTCGACAGATTGCTAAGATCTGTGAAGGACTCGATAACGTACCACTGATGTTCTTATTGTTGAACATCAAGTGATGAAATGTCAAGTGTACCTAAGAGATCTTTTGATGAATCTCGTGGCTCTAGACTCAATAGTGCGTTTTGGTTTTCCTGAGCGGAGACTAGGCAGAGGGTCTCATTCTTCAATACCAACTATCTCTAAGAGAAAGCCGATAGATTATGTAGGGTTCCCTGTGAGAATGAAACAAGCTTCTTTTGAGAGAAACTTGAGTGGCTAAGAAGGTATAGTGCATGCGTCACTGGGTCCATGACAACTTTTAATCTTCAATACCGGCGTCACTAAGTGACAACCAGTAGCATATGAATTGAACTCGGTGTCTGCCCTAAGTTGAATAATTTGGAGGGCTATTTCTTTTCACCCTTTTCTTTGCATTTCCTTTTAATTCTTCAACTCCTTCTTTCTTCGATTCTCATTTTCTCCTTTTTATAATCGTACCTAAGGACTTCTAAGTACTAACTATTTGTGATGTCCTTGGGTAGATCCCTCTGGCTCTGGCGGATCATAGGACGGTTATTCCTAACCTTAGTCACCTTATCACTCCATGACTAACCTATGTTGCCATAAAACCAATTTTCAAGAAAATCTCTCAAACGGTTTGTAAATGAAAAACATGTTTAAACTACTGTGAGAGTTTTATCTTTTAGCAGAAATACTCTCCCTCCACATGTGCTTTAGAGTTTTGACGGAAATCTGCACTGTGTGGGAAGAGCGCGCACTTTTGAATTGATCAACTCAAGATAGACACTCCCCCGCGAGACACGGTTACGTTGCATAGTTAAAGAGTTACATTGTCAGCTTTTAGGTGACAACTAGCTCTAATAACTACCTTGAAGGTGTAGACAAGCCTCGAAAGGTTGTCATACCCGTCAGAGTTCATGTCTACCAAGAGATTCTCGAATGGTACTTTCTACTCGGACAAGTCCTTTGCGAGACACGTTTACATTACTAGAGAACTAGCTTGAAATTATTACCCGTCCCGGACAAGTCTTTTCGAGTTACTAACAGTTTAGTACCGTCAATTCGTTGGTTAAGTCTATTACACAAAGATTCATTTGCATTTACACAACATATTTCTTATCACATAATTTTCTCCCCCTCAAAAATGGCATATAAAATGTTATTTTTGAAAAGTTGAGAATAAATATGACCATTTCGAGTGTTGCGGGAAGATGACCAATATGAACAATTTGTGAACAAAGTTTAAATTCAAATACTCCCCCTCAACAAGTGATATAAACGGTTGAGGTTTTGAAAAACATACGGGGAAGTACTTGTCCTTTTGAGCAAAACCTTGAAAAATGAAATGTTTGATAGGTTTTACTCAAAAGTAAGAAGCTTTCGCTCCTTTTATAAGGATTGTGGTACTGAAGCGTACCACAGGGTCCTTTCTTGACAATTACGGGTTGTACACTGTAATGTGTGCACAAGCCATTGACATAACTAATCACACATCCAAATTTATAATGAAAGAAGCAGTTCAAGGGGTACCAGGAAGTGCAGTGATGTTGCCAGGAGTGAGAACAGGGCGTTGATAGCCGGTGATGTTAATCCTGGGTCGACCACCAACAAAGCTTTCCAATGTTCTGAACTGATCCCTTCTATACAACCTTTCATCAATCATTTTGATGATCCTCCTCACATCCCTTCGATCCTGAGAATTCCATCGCTTAGGAGACCCAATCTTTTGACGTATATCCTTCAACCTATAAGCCAATCCGTCCCTAACCATCTTCAAAGTGTGATCCCCAAACTTGTGAAGATCACTACACGCCATTAAGCAATTTCGTTGAAGTTCACTGCTGTAAACGACGCCGAATGGTTTGCTGATGAGTGTATATTGTGAGAGCTGGTTGATGTCGGGAAGATTAAGCTGCGGTGGAGTGAAGTTGACACGGGTCTGATAAGATTCAACTGCGAGCTGGAGATCTTCTACACGTTCTTTGATGAATATGCGTCTGATGAAGATGAGCAGTGACTTGATGAATTCACGTTGTACTTTAGTTGAAAATTGCCTCATGCGACCCTGTACTTTGGCAAGGTACATGTCTTCAATGTCGTTGATAGACAAATTCTCAAAGTCAGCTTCAGAGAATGCATAATCCCGTTCATCTTGCCTTTTGACCACAATCTTCTTGAGAAAAGTGTAGTCCCATTTGGTCGAAAGATCAACGTGTTTGATGGCAACGATATCCTTAGTACTGAACACTGCATGTTGAGACTTCTGAACCTGGCAGCTTCTGTAGTAGATTCTTCGGCATTCCGGCCAATGATGAATCCCGTACATTGCATCTCGGTCGTATGCTTCCACTTTGTTGGAGAACAAGTGATTCATGCCGAACCGTCAAGTTTTCTCACACAAGCCGGCCACTTGTGAATGGCCGACCGTAAGAAACTTAAAACAGCTCAGACACATAATGCAATGAAGATCTGGGGAGTATAGTGTTTCCCCGGGTCGTTATGTCCCAGCGAGCTATGCAATGAATCACCAAACGAATAGTGATCGAGAGATTTGAACGGAAAAGAGGGATTTGATATGATTATAACTACAGAAAAAGGACATAAATTACAGGGGCTTAAATGCAAATTAAAGGAAATTAAAAAGATAAAAAATATTAAATAAACGCTATCACTATTTTTAAAATGATTTTTCTAGATTTTATAAAACAAAATAACTTAAATAAACTATTTTAATTGAAACATAAACTTAAATTACCTAAAAACGTGACTAAAAATGAAAACGAGCGCTATTTATAAAAATTACGCGAGTGCGCAAGCAAAAACGTAAAATTTGTGAAATAAAAGTCCTGTGAATGTAAAAACAATTTTCCTACGTCCTAATTGACTAAAAATAATTTTAGGAAAAAACGGAATATTTTTTTGAGTTTTATTTTATTTATTACGAATTAAAAACGATTTTTAACTAATTAATTAATTAAAAATACTAAACATTTTGAGAAAAATCTGAAAAAAATCACAAAAACTACTTTAAATGAAATTGAACTAAAGAAAAATGAAAAATATACGGACTGCTTTTGAAATAAGCATTCAAAAAGGCCTAATAAGCTAATAAAGGAAAAACTGCTAAGTGTGTATAAATTATTGACTAAGGGAAACTTAAACAAAAGTTGCTCTAGCACAGATGGTAAGGTTGGTTTGTGCTGTGTGCGTGCAGGGAGACCAGGAGGTCGTGGGTTCAATTCCCACTTCCTCCCTTTCTGCTAACATTTTTTTTTCAACTTTTTCTCTTAACAAACTAATGCTAAAACAAATTAAGCTTGTTTCTACAAAAACCAAACATGGAAAAACTATAATAAGCTGTAAACAGCTTATGTACAGCAGCAGTGAATCAGAAAAAAAACTAAGGGACTGTTTGGATGAGCTAGTTACTAAGGGGGCTGTTTGGTTGAGCTAGTTACTAAGGGGGCTGTTTGGTTGCTGCGGGCGACAAAAACAAACACCCCTTAAGTGAACTTTTCTTTTTGCAACTGAACAAGAGACCAAATGACAACCTTTTTACAAAAAACTAAAACTACAAATCTTGAAAACGAGCAGTTTGCTAAATAGTCTATCTATAAGATTCAAAAATAAAGACTACTCTAATGGCAACGTAAGGAATAAGCAAATGGAAGAAATATCTAATGAGCTAAGCTTTAAACTACCTAATCCAGATACCCTAAAGTTACTAAAGAAAAATCAAACAAGTTGAAGTGAGAAACTGAAAAGAACTTCCAGAAAAACTAACTGACCAGTTGCTGCTGCTGCAGAGTCAGAATCAGCTTGCACGAGCGACTTGGAGCTTATTTTTAAGCTACCAAGCTTCTTCCCAAGTTAGGACAAATGCTAAGCAAACATGAACTAGAAATAGATTGAGCTACTTGACCCCTGCCTTGAGATTCACTTTAATGCTTACACTTAAATCAATTAGCAACTTTCAAATTCGATTCAACAATTACTCTAACAATACTTTTAATAAACATGAAACTGAAAATGCTTTTTATTGATACTAAAAAGAAAATTACATCAGACCTTAAAACAAGAAAACTAAAATTTTGAGAATAAAACTAGAGGTTTAAAAGAAAGAAACTAAATTTTTAAAACTAAACTAACTAACTACTGACTCAAAAAAAAACTAACTTGGCCTTATAACTTGGCTACAATACTTATACTACAACTCTGGTCTTCTCTCTCTCTTTCTTTGTTTCCTTGCTGCTACTTGCGTCTCTTTCTCCTCGTGTACTTCCTGACTTCTCTGTCTTCTTGGGGGAAGGAGCACGCGTGGGGAACATGACAGGCAAGGATGGGTTTTTGAGTTTCTCTGGTTTTGGGGAAGTGGTAAGGTATGGGAGAGATGGGTTTGTCAGGGTAGGTGTGATTGGTAGATTTTTTATTTGTTTTGGTTTCTGTGTTGTGAGTTTGGGCGGGAGACGAAGGAAAAAGAAAAGGGGAGTTAACAACTGAGCGGGTTAGGGTTTGGGTGGTTTTATGAGTTGGGCTTGGGTGGGTTAAAGGTGGACTTGGGCTTAAGTGGTTTTGGACCGAGGGATTTGGATAGGTAATGGGTTTATATATATATATATTTTTATTTTGGGTTTAGTGATTGGTTGGTTTTAGGATTAGTAAACAAGGACCACAATTGCACATCAACCAAACTTGAGGGACCAAAAATGTAGTTTTCCAAAAATTGTTATAAGGACCATAAATGATAAACTTTTATTAACCAATGGCCATAAATAATATTTTCCACTTTTGAAATTCTCGGGGACTTGTTTTGCCATTTTTGAAAGTCGGGGGACTGAAACTGCCAATTATGCAAACTTAGCTCATTTTTCATCTGATTTTAAACATTTTGCATCTGAAACATATAAAATGCAATTTTGGAATATTTTCAGTATTTTGATGCATTTCTGAGCATTTTTAAACGTTTTGCAGTTCAGATTTAACCAAAAATGATGAGTATTTACACACTCATCAACAAGTGATTAGCTCTTTCCTCGATAGCCATGCTGTTTGAGTATATGGCTGCTGGGAATGGAAGTGTCAAAGATGTAGCGTATTTCCTTGATCCATCGCCACCGTGTAGAAGAAATTCCAAGTCTTTGTTGAAGAAATATCTGAATGGAATCCTAGGTTCATTTGGTTGGCCAATTGTTGGTAGAGGTTTTGACCAGTCGGTGTAGTATGGAGGGTTGTCCCGTTTGGTGAAGTCGATGTTTGCTTCTGGGTTGAGCCAATCCATGTTGTTGGACATAGCTCGAGCAATGTTTTCAAGGTGATATTCGACCTCGATGGCACTTTCTGAGCTATCTTTCCACAGTTGAAAAGCTTCATTCTTGATTCGCCTCAACTCGGATTTCGTCATCTTCTTCACATGGAAATTTTCTTCAGGGTAGGGAGTGGAATTGACAAGGGTAGAAAACCATTCAAATTCCTCTGTTGTATCTTCATCTAGCCATGATACGACGTCAGCCGTGGGCGCCTTCTTCTTCTGTTTCTGAGGCCTAGATGAGGATGCTGGTTTATGTACTTTGTCGGGTGAGGCGGGTTGTTGTTGGGGCTCATGGTATTCTTCATCGTCACCAACCGTGTACTCAAAGTGGTCACCGGTTTTCTGAATCTGGGGTGGTGTCTCAGAATCATGAGGTTTATCTGCAGAAGAGGGAGGAGGAGATCTTTGTTGAGCAGGAGTCCGTTGTGGTGGAGGTTGCATCGAGTACTGAATAGAGGATGATTCATCAGACTTCTTTGTGCGTTTGGGCTCTTTATCCTTATCCTGATCTTTGTCTTCATCATCTCTTGAATGTTTGGGCCTAACAGCTTCTTCTCGGAATGAGGACCTGAGTTGGTATTCCAGTAGAGCTTCAAACAGTTTAGCTTCGTGTGAGGCAAACATTTCAGAGCGTTTCGACATTTGCGCTACTAGCCGGTTCACCAATTCATCATCTGAGAAGATTGTAGATTCAACTGGATTGATGCTTAAATTCATCGGAGTTGATTTCATGGCTTGTTTGGCTAGATGCAAGAGATTTGGATACAGTTGTCTGGTATACATCTCCTTTGTTAGTTTCGGAACGACCTCCATAAGGAACTGGTGAGAGTATCCTTTGATCATATCGTCCATTTTCCCTTGAAGATCATCTTTCATGAGCTTCTGGACATACTTCCTTTCATCTTGCATCTTGTCGAGATCATCATGAATATAATGTATCTGATCAGCGTAGAAATTCATCTTCCTGTAGAGCATGTCTTTCTTTCTGACTTGTTTGACAGCATTCCCAATTCTTTTATGAGCATGAGAAATCCAAGATCGAGTTGGCTTCTTCACTGATTTGGATGTTGATTTGGTTGATCTTTTAGATGGAGGTGGCGAAGAATGAGACGATGAGTCTGATGAGGAGGAGACATAAGGAGGCTCAGAGTCCTTTGGAGGTGCAGAAGTTTCCTCCTTAGACCGACTTGGACTGTTGAGAAGATAATCATCATAATTCTCTTCGTTATTTTGTCCAGATTTGGCTTTTTCTTCCGTCTGAGCCTGAGCTTCTTCATCAGTCTTTTCTTTCTCAGTCTTATCCTTTTCTGGTTCCTCAACGTTATAATCAGTAGACTCCTCTACAAGCTTTTGCTGTTGGACAAGAGTGGTGGCACCAGTTCCTTTATCGGGTCGATTAACCGCATCAGGATCTGGTGAAGAGTGGACACCACCACTCGACCCTCCGGGGCCACCCATTTGATCTTGTTCAAATTCTTTAGCTTTTTGAAGGTGTCTAACGATTTTAAACTTCTTCCTGTAGGATTTATCCAGTTGCTCTTCATCACTTTCTGAGCTTTCTTCATATGGCACAAGTACAGGAGTCTTCCCTTTTCCTAGGTCAGCTGGAGGACTAGGAGGTTTTGCTACTGAGGGAGGTGGTTCGGTTGCAGATTCAGAGTAGTGAACCTCCTCGTCTGATTGTGTATCTTCAGAGCTTTCGTCCAGTAGCTGTCTTGGTGGTTCAGGTGTAGGAATAGGAACAGCTTCCTGAGAGGGAACTTTCTTCTTTGGAGCAGGTTTCCTCTTTGGGACATTCCTTTGACTCTCTGTGCTTACTGCACTTCCAGCACTTCCTCTTCTGGTTCTCCGAGTAGGTGTTCCAGAAGGCTTTTCATCGAGATGACCATCTTTGCCTTCTCTTACTGCTACCCGATACCTTTTATACGTTTCAAGCTTCTTGATTTCGTTAGTCAGTAGGTGATCAGGTAACACAGCACCCTGTTTCTTTGTTGATGATTCCTTGATTCTGACTGATAGGATAGGCTCAGTCAACATGTCGTGATTATCGGGGTCATTGAGCCTCTTAGGGATATCAGGATGAAGTCCAAGTGCTCTCTGGATCAACAGTTTTGTGTATCTGACATAGGGAATCTTTGAGCCAAGCTTTTTGAGAAACGTCATCATGTCATCCCATATCAGTGCTTCAATTTCGATGTCCTTCTTGTTGATTAATGACCAAAATATTTGTAGCTCTATGAGCTTGGGATGCTCATAGCCACTGTCACGACCAGAGACTGATTTGGTGATGATGATGTAGAGGGTTCTCCACGGTTGAGGAATGTTCTTAAGCTCCACATGAGAATGCTTAGAGATAACTCCTGAAGCTTCATCATAGCCAATATCAATCAAGAATTGAAGAACTGTCTCCTCAGTAGGTGTGGCATAGAAGTCGGTTGGCACTATTTCTGGAATGAGAAGAACAACCCGTAAGTCTGCATGAGTGATGGTAACTTGTTTGTGATTGAGAGTCACAGTCACTGCACTTTGACCCTTGATCCTTTGCATTGAATTCCAGAATTGTTGCATGTAGATCTCCGGTACTGTAGCAGAGTGTGAGAGCCTGTTCTGGTAGGGATGATTCTTTAGAATATCCACAGCAATGAGACAAGAAGATTCTGAGCATGTGAGGGTTTCAAAGTCAACCCTAAGGTTGTTCTTTCCAATCTTTCTAGGATAGCCATTAGGGAAGATGTCAGCAATTGTGAGAACTTCTGGTGCATCCACATTCATTTGAGCAGCCATGTCGTGATCTGAAATAACATTAGCCAAAAGAACCAACATATCGAAAGACATAATATTAGTCAACAGAAGGTTTTTTATTGTCTAATTATTGAATATACAGTGTCAAAGATTGTTACGAGTCCACAGTCACTTGTTTGTTCAATAGTCCAATGTCGTCGTGATAAGTTTCGTGAGTTAGTTAACTTTAAGTTTTAAAGTTTATGTTATCACTTATTTAACACAACATATTAAACGATTAATTTTATTAGTGACATTATTGGTTTCGTGACGTTCTGATTCATTTATTTACAAGTTTGCACGCGTAACAATTCATAACGAAGGTTTGATCAAGGCTTATGCGTAGGAATAGTAGCTTATGCGTAAACAGGAGAAGTATACGCGTAGACACAAGCTTATGCGTAGGATTCTTACTTACGCGTAAGAGATATTACGCGTAGGAAAAGAGGACCTTATGCGTAGAGCTTACACGTAGGCGTATAAATAACCTTACGCGTAAGGCTTACTCGTAAGAGTAGACCTTATGCGTAGAGTCACTGTTTATGCATATCCTTCACAAGATACGCGTAGTCCCATTGTAGAACCTTACGCATAATAGTTACGCGTAAGATTACTCTTACGCATATCTTTCTACGCGTAAGGTGATCCTTATGCGTAGAGTATCAATGACCTTGATTTTAAGTTATACGAGTAGCAAGCCTGAAATAAAATCATCATAACATCAATTTTGACACTAACACTCATTTTGTAACAGATCATGGCATGAAAGCATATCAAACAGTTACGCGTAGAAAACCTTATGCGTAAGCCTAAAAAAACCCTAATAGTTCAAGAATTACGCATAACAGTTCTAGCCATGGAAATTGCACCAAACGTTTTCTGGTAGGTCTTAGGTGTTGTGACAGTCTAATAATCAAGTTTTAACATACAACACGCAGTGAATCAAAAATACCCAAACTCAAGAACATTAAACCCTAAATTCCAATTGTAACTTAATTAGTGTTTCTGGGTTGTTATAGGGCCTGGATATCATCAATTCAACATGATATTAACATTATACAACAATCCTTTTGACCACATACAATCACATTTGAACATACCCAAAACCACGTATAAACCCTAATTTTGAAAACCCCTCAATTCGTGTTTCTGGGTGGATTTTGAGGATTAAACTAGTATCATTGATCTTAAATACATGTTTTCACACAATCTTTTTAACCACAAACACACACCAATGATTGTGTGTTCATACACTTATGCGTAGAACACATAATCACACATATCTAACGATTTAGCCGTTGGATTTGCATAAAATTCAAAACCTTTGCTTGTAATAACGTTTAGATCATGAAAACACTTACACTTTGATGATCAAAAACATAGATTTCTTGAACGATTTTCGTGCGTTGGATTAGATAGGTTATGAGTAATAAATGTGAGTTGGAATGTTAGGTGGAAGGTGTTTATATTAAAAATAACTTTAACATTTTGACAGTTTTGGTCCCTCCACCTTTTCCTTTTTCATACAAAGCCATTTAACTTCCATTTTGGTTACCAAACAAAGATTGTTAAGAAAGAAACTTGACGACACTCCCCCTCGACTTAGGTAAATAATGAAAGGTTATAAATTTTAGTCCGAGGAGTGTCACTGAACCAGAAAAAATTTACCACCATTGATAAAAGAAACAACCGGGATATGATAACATGCAAGTACACAGATGTTTTGAAACAGTTAAGTGATTATTTTCTCCCCCTCAACACTTGATCGGAAAAATACTGAATTTTGAAAGATTTGATTGTTGACGGAAGAAATGTACTTGCCATGTTGAAAGAAAATTAGATTAGAAGAATATTTTTGTTGTTTTATCAGGTTTTATATTTTTGTATTTTGTTTTTGAAAAATTATTTACAAAAGATAATTTGGTGTTTGACAGGTTTTTAAGACTGTTTTAGGAGGTCATCCAATTCCTCTTGAGTCAAACACCTCATACCAATTCGGTGGACCAACTCATTAAACCTAGCGGGAGGCAAGGCTTTGGTGAGAAGATCTGCCAATTGGTATTCTGTACCCACGAAGTATAATTCAACAGTACCCTGTTCCACGTGATCCTTGATGAAATGATAACGAAGATCGATGTGCTTTGATTTCGAGTGCTGAACTGAGTTGCACGAGATCGCAATGGCACTCCGATTGTCGCAGTACATCGGGATTCTGTCAAATACGTAACCATAGTCTTTGAGTTGTGTTCTCATCCAGATGACTTGAGCACAACACGCAGACATGGCTACATATTCTGCTTCGGTTGATGACAGCGATGTACAATCCTGCTTCTTTGATTGCCAAGACACCAGTTTATCACCAAGAAATTGTAGTGCTCCTAAAGTGCTTTTTCGTGAATCTAAGCATCTTGCGTGGTCAGCGTCTGAAAAAGCGATTAGTTCAAAACCAGAATCCTTCGGATACCAGATCCCCAAGTTAATGGTTCCCTTGATGTATCGGAGGATTCTTTTAGCCTCAGAGAGGTGGGTTTCAGTTGGTCGCGACTGATAACGGGAGCATAGATAAACGGCAAATACAATATCAGGTCTGCTGGCTATTAGGTACATTAGAGACCCAATAATACTTCGGTATTTGGTGGGGTCAACTAATTTCTCATGTAAGTCAGCGTCTAGCTTCTTGGTATGAGTCATTGGTGTGGCATAAGTGTCACAGGTTTTCATTCCAAATTTGTTTAACAATTCAAGGGCATATTTGGACTGACTCAAGAAAATACCACGGGGTGATTGATGAACTTGTAGTCCTAGAAAGAAAGTAAGTTCACCCATCATGGACATTTCAAAATTTTTCTTCATTAGTTTTGCAAAAGCGATTGAGTACTTTTTATGTGTAGACCCAAAAATGATGTCATCCATGTAAATTTGAACAATTAAGATATGTGGCCCGTGATATTGTATAAAAAGAGTAGGGTCAACCGAACCTTTGGTGAAATTATTAGCAATGAGGAAAGATGATAGCTTATCGTACCATGCCTGAGGAGCTTGTTTGAGACCATAAAGAGCTTTGTTCAGTTTGTAGACATGGTTCGGGAACTCGGGATCAACGAATCCGTCTGGTTGGCTGACATAAACTGTTTCTTTCAGTTGTCCATTGAGAAACGCAGTTTTGACATCCATCTGAAAGACCGTCATATTCATATGAGCCGCGAACGCGAGAAATATCCGAACAGCCTCAAGACGAGCAACCGGAGCAAAAGATTCTTCAAAGTCTATTCCCTCTTCCTGACAATAACCCTTAGCAACTAGACGTGACTTGTTTCGGATTACGTTCCCTTCAGCATCCAATTTGTTTTTCCAAATCCATTTGAGGCCAATGACGTAGACCCCTGTTGGTCTTTCAACCAGTTCCCATACTTCAAGACGTTTGAATTGGTTGATTTCTTCTTGCATGGATTCAATCCAGTTGTCTTTTGTCATTGTGTCTTTAATGTTTTTAGGCTCAGATTGGCAGACAGTTAGTGCATAAATGCAATGTTCACCATCTGTGTGAAGACGTTGTCTCGTAACGACTGGTTGATTCGGGTTGCCAATAATATTTGCCAGAGGACGGTCTTTTGTCCATCGATGTGTAGAGGGTTGATGTTGGTATACATTGTGCAGATTCTGAGGATTCAAATGGTTTGTTGATGATTCCGCGACATCAGGTGCATCAGTGTCATTAGCAAACGGGTTAAAGAACGCATTTGGATCAAAATCTGCAGGTGGGGGTACTTCATTAAGAATATCATCAGCCGGTTCATCATTGTTGGAAGCGGTTTGTTCAACTGTTGTGGTGGAGTCAACTGGTGGTGCTTCTTCAACAGTAGTTGTTGTAGCAGGTGTATCAGGTATAATAGTATTATCAGGTTGTGCAGCGGAAACAGCAGATACACCTGGAGCACGTTCATCAATATCGTCACTAAACAGAGGAGCAAATAACCTTTCCATTTGTTGACGAGTGAGCTGTGGGCTTTGTTCAGCTGATGATGGGGGTTGAGGGAAGTTTAAACGGTTGTGACCGGGTTCTAAGCTATTATACTCAAAAGCCATTATGAAGAAGTTTCAGAATCAGTTTCCCCCCAAACTGAAAACTGTCTTTAGCAGATTTGAAACTTTGATGAAGTCTACATTTCCTCTAACTTTTGAAGGTTTCAGTATGCAGCGGAATTTGTAGATGAGCAGTAAACCACACAAAGAAAATCTGACTAATTGCGGATGATCCGTTCGAGGGTAACATGCCAGAAATCAACAAGATCTTCTCACGTATGTGGACGCATCACACCAAACAAACCACGAAAGATGAAATGATACGACTTTCCCTTGAATGTTGTGGTCTTTCGAAATACTAATCACCTGTGAATATGCAATAAACCGATACCAAGACCGTATGTGAGGCATCATAACATCATATTTGGGTAACTTCACACAAGATCACTCGTGAAATTGAGACGATAACACCAAATTGAGACGTTTGAGCCACAGATCGTCTTATTTCTTCCCCCTAATTGAAGGAATTCAAGAAGGCATTCTGTTTTCGCAAAGAAGCATGTAGAAGAACAAGGAAGCAATGACCACCTACACACTCTCTCCCCCTCGATGTTTTCAATGATTCAGAATCATACACCACATATGTTGATGATGAATTGAAGACAGCGAAACCATGTATAAGGAGACAGCGAAACCATGTATGTCCAATTGATCGAACAAGTGTGAAGTACCAAAAATATTTCGAGAGAGTCAACTGCTGATAAAACATCTATGTTCATTATGTTGATCATCAGCTGTGTCATTGTTGTTGGAAGCAGTTTGATCTTCTGTTATAGAAGATTCGGTTGTTGTTGTAGATTCAGGTGTATCTGAAATTAGAGTATTATCGGTTGTGCAGCGAAAACATTCGATACATCTGAAGTACGACTTTTGGTAGAATCTTTAACCAGAGGAGCAAGCAATGTTTCCAATTGATGAAGATTAAGTACAATGGTGGAACAACTGATGGATCATGATATTTTTAACGGTGAGAAACGGGTCCTACGCTGTTTTGCAGTAGGAGCCATAGCTGTTGTACCTGCATAGAAAAGTAGAAAGGGGGCAAGAAAGAGAAAAACATGGATCTCCAAGTGTAACTGGGTTCCAGATGTTAGAAGCATAAAGATGTAGTGTCAATTATCTTCTTGACACCTGAACATGCTATTTTGATGATTTCCTTTCCTGCCTCAGGGATGGATGTTGTTGGTATCCCACTTGTTTTGGTGCAACTACTTAGTATCTTGCCTGTAGGAATCCACCTAAGACTAACAGTTTTGAAAAACCTACCCGTTGGTATCCATCTAAGGTAACATCTAGGGGATGTTGAAACTTCTTTTTGGAAGAGTCTGCATCCTATATGGATCCACCTATTAGGTTTCTGACAGTTTACATTTATATCAACGGGTTTATTTCTAACTGTTTGTTGAGTTAACTTAGGTTTTGGTTTGCTACTACAGGTAGTGTTTAGTAATACACGCGAAGGTGATACACTAGGTTGTGAACCTAAGATTCCATCCTTTTGAAGAAGTGCCCTTTTCCTAGCCTTTTCTAGATCATAGTTCTTGTATGCGTCATTTGAATCATGTGAATTTTTAATTTTAATGCTCGGTTTAGACACATTGTTCGAACTAATCCTAGATTTGCCAGGAGCAGCCACATGTTGAGGTTTAACAGAAACAGGTATAACAGAAACAGGTTTAACAGAAACAGGTTTAACAGAAACAGGTTTAACAGAAACATGTTTAACAGAAACAGAAGCATTATTCTTAGGCCAGGAATGTGGAGTGACTGGTTTTATCAAATGATTATTCTCAACAACTTGGGAGGGAAACCGTGGTTTTGAAGATTTTGAACGTTTAGATTTAAATGCAGTTGGTTGTCTAACTACAGATTGTTTTCTGAAAGGTTGTAGAGACGATTTCCCCAAGATTGTTGGTTTAGTAAAATTAGTATCCACACTCTTGTCAGTTAATCTTCTCAGTTTGTTTTGTAAAGCAACATGTGCAAGCCCCTTTGCTTGAATTTGAGCCTTTAAATGCTCATTTTCTTTTACTAATGTATCCACACGATTACTTTGTTCATTTGAAGACTGACCATTGTGTTCTAAAGAAAAAGATTTGTTTTGTAGTTTAAGTTCAAGAGAGATGCAATGTGCCTATAGTTTTGAAAAATCTTTACGAAACTGAGCAATGGTCTTTTTGAGAAGAATGATTTCAGATTCTAGAGTTTGATTTGACGTTTCAGTTGAATTGTTAACAAGTAAGGGCTCAGACATTAGATAGTTGTCTGGACATTGTGCAACACACTGGTCAACCTCTCCTTCATTACTAAATTCAGGTTGCTCAGTATGTTGTGTCGCATTTGCAGTCAGAATATGATCAACAGTAGATTGTACCTCGACCATCTGTTCTGTGTCAGTGTCATAGGTGGGTAAGATATCTTCCTCAACCATTTGTTGTTCGTCACAGTTGGGCTCGGTGTCGTAGTTAAGTATGATATCTTCTCCAGATCTGCTGCTGTCATCCTACTTTTCCAATGCTACAACCTCATTGTCCGCATTACCGACAGTTGCAGTAATCACAACATTCTCAACGTCCATTTGAGCATTCCTTTCATGTACAACAACTCTTTCACCTTGCACGACTGCGGGATATCGGGAATTTGATGATGTCTGATGCTTCAATGCCAGAGCCAGAGCCATGTATCCTTCTTTCAATGCCACAAATGGATCTTTATGTTCAGAATCCATTTCACTGCTCTGCAGAAGAATCAAAGAGAAGAAAATGTGCAAAGTCGATATAGCACATAGAAGGTCGATATAGTGAATTGCAATTTACCTCCAAAAATAATTTTGAAAATTTTTGACTCTCAAAAATTTGAAATTCACTATAAAATACAATTCTAAGGTTGTAAGAAAAATTTGAGATATGACAATTTTGACGCCAAATTTTACCCGAAAAATTTAATTTGAATTTAGGCCCAAAAATTTGAATTTTTGACCAAAATTTTCACAGTTAAACCAAAATTTGAATCTCGCGTAAAAATTGAACGTTTAGTCTCCCCTAAAAAATAAATTTTACTCAAATTTTCCCGCCATTTTTTTTGATAACTTGTGTTGATGGATCTTTGTAGTCGAATGAACGTTTGTTGATGAAGTATCCTTAGGCGTAGAAATCACAATAAACCAAGTAGCACTTATGCGTAAAAAACACCAAAGTTACGCGTAACAATCAAGAGTTACGCGTAGGTTTAGCTTACGCGTAAGTAGGGAAAAGACACTAAAGTTATGCGTAGACACAAAGTTAGGCGTAGAAACTTAGGCGTAGGATTACCTTATGCGTAAGATAAATCTTATGCATAGGATTTTCTACGCGTAAGCTTTATGCTTATGCGTAATTTTAGGGTTTTTAGCCCAAGTGATCTTTTACACTATCACAGTGCAAAAGATATCCCAAGTCGACGTATTTTCAGGCTTATCCAAGCAAGAAAACACGGAGTAAACCACGAAACTGAAGATCAAACCACGGATAAAGTTACGCGTAAGATTAGGGTTTTGATACGCGTAAGATTACTCGTAAAAATGATTTTGCCCAATGATGTTTCTAAACCAGATTTTTGTGATGAGAAAGCTTCAATATCACCAAAATAACACAAAAGTGTGAAACTTGATGAACCAAAACTCCTAAAACAGTTACGCGTAGGTTTACACCCTCGTTCAAAAACTAGTTGAAAAACAATAATCCACGCATAAAGTTCAAAACTTTTTGCCAAAAACAGTAAGTTTAACACCTTATAACATTGAAAGTACAAGAATCTTGGAATAAAAAGTGTAAAAAATGCGTTTTTAAGCAAGCCAAAGTTTATTAATCGTAAGTTACGCGTGAGACCAAAACTCACTTCAAACAATACGTTCACCCAACTATTAGGCGATTGATACCACTGTTAGGTCACTAGTTTTACAACACAAGCATCAATAGAAGAAATAGAGAAGAGATGATCGGTTGAACCCTTATCCAAACACACGAAATAAAGAGAGAAAGGTTTAAGCAAAGAGTGAAATAGAAAAGAGAACAACCAACCCTCAAGTGAGGGTTATTACATAGTATTTATAGGCAAGGAGCTAGGGCAACACTCCTACTCCTTCCCTTTTCCTTATTGGACATGGGCCTAAGCTTACGGGCCTTCTACATAAGCTAGACCTTAAACAAACATAAAGGCCATAATAAGCTACCTATTACATATAAGAAACAAACACTTGAATTAAGGTTTAGGAGTGATTCCAACACGACTAGACAAACATATTATGTTTTACTAACAAAAAATTGGATACAAAGATTTATGTGGTTGCTATTTTTTTTTTAGTTTAATTATGTCGATTATGCGATATATTTTTTTTGTAATTCAACGTCAATGTAGGTTGTTTACTAAAATACAAAGACAAATAAGATTAAGATTGATAACATAAACAAAAGTAAATAAACTTAACTAGTACATCAACCCTCGGTACTAGTCAACTTTCACCATCAACCTGCATCAACACATAACCCTACCTTCATAACCATAAACTAACCTAAATCAAAGCTTTACATTACCTAAAAAAACATAAACCTAACATGAAGGCTTCACAAAGTCAAAGGACCATTGATTCAAGATGTTCAATGAAGGATAACAAAGAAGAAACGCGAGCACGCCTTTCTAAGATGGAGGTCTGCTGCCTTCCAATCTTAGCCCTATCTTCAATTTGCATCCCTCTCATGTGCCGAACAGTCACAACAGACGAGTTCGTTGGACCAACAACCAACAGCTCTTCAATAAGCACATCCCTACATTGTACACGAGCGGTTAGCTCGTCAATCTTCTCTTGCAGATCTAATTCATCCTGAACAGTATCCCTAACTTCTCCCCAATATTCCACAATCATCATAGACTTGACAGATCGAGAGTTTGATGTACAGGATAGTTGATCCAAGAGGGCAAGACGGGGGTTGGCCATTGTTGTTGTTGGTTGAGATAAGTTTGATTTTAGAAAAGATTAAAAATAGCAAGTGTAATGTGTTGGTAGTTGTAACTTGGAGTTGTTAGAGAGGATTAAATAGAGGGGAAATAGAGAGAGTTAAGCACAAAATGTGTATTGTCATTTAGTAGTTTGAAAATAGCAAGTGTAAAATGTATATTGTTTAGAAGTTATCCTCATTTTTTTTTAAACATGATGGATGTTTCTCATATATGTTTTGACTGTTCATTTCTGCATGGCAAAAGGTCTACATGACATTCTCCTCGTTCTCATGGATGTTTTGGCAGGTAATTCGGTGAAAATGGAGTTACGATTCAAAAGTTATAAAGGTTCAAACTTTTGATGCAAAATGTCCAAATCTGGAGATGACCCAAAATTCAGAGACCTATTGGAATTATGTCGACCAATTGGGTTATATTTAGAATTATGATGACCCGTTGGATCATATTCAGTATTATGGCGACCCATTGGATCATACTCAGAATTATGTAGACTTGTTGGGTCATATTCAACATGACATTCTATGGTTGGATTTGGAGGACACATTTGTGACAAAGGATAAACATTAAGTTTTTTTTTTTGTTTTATGATATTAAAATTATTTTTTCAAAAAAAGAACAGTTTTTTTCCGTTTTTGTTTTGTGACAACAACACAAATTCGGTAAACATAATTTCATATATAACCATCAATCGATAACATAAAATGTGTTTCCAAAATCGCCAATGGTCCAAAACTATACATAATCTACCTATACGCAAATGGTCCAAAACTATACGTATAATCCATTTAGCGGTAATCCTAACCATGTTATTCTCTACAAACATATCGTAACACATAAGGCTCGAACTCGTGTTAACCAGGTGGTTTTGTCAATTGACTTCCGATATCTTCTGCTTCTTCGAGTTTGTCCAAAGCTTAACCTGCGTATTTTAAATAGCTTAGGGTTTTAGGTAATGAGAACTATCCAAGCATCGGGTATCAAAAAGACCCTTTAAACCATTAGGGTAGGAGGGTAGGATGGTGGAATTTGGGACCTAAACCAAGTTCTTGGCAGGGTGTTGGGGTCCACCCCCTTTCATGTGTAATAGCACTTTAACTAGGTTAATGAGATCTTGTTGTGTTCATCTGATTGTGAAACAAAAGATTTGATCATGTTTGCGTACGACTATTTGAACAGTTTGTCTATGGTTGAGGGTTGGTGAAAACATAAGAATGATGTTAGTGTGTCTAGTTAAAGTGCTATTATATCATTGCCCGACATCATTTCATTCTCCTTTTTACAATGATCTTCCTAAACACTCACTAACAATTCTCTCCTATATTATCAACCAACAAAATTGAAGTTAGCGGCGGTGACACGTGGCTTCTCTGATGGTTTACGGCGAGGAGGTACACGGTTTCTTGGTCCAGTAGATACAGGAAAGTGTACAATCCATTTCTTGTTACGGTTTGTTATGGTTACCTGATGATGAGAGTTGAATCTTGAAGGGTAGAAAGGTGGTGCAAAGTGGTTTAGCCATGCTTTGAGAGTTCATAACTGGGTGTGTGTGTTTTTACTGTGTGTTTTTTGGTGAGAAACTCCATGTGTGTGAGAGAGAGAGAGAGATGTCAGAGATTATAAGAAGATAGATGAAAGGGTTTGTAATGATAGTGATGGCGAGTGAAGTGGAGTTAATGAGGCACCCTCACAAACCCTTTCATATCTCTCGCTACCATTATATCTCTATCATTACAAACCCTTTCATCTCTCTTCTTATCATCTCTGACCTCTCTTTGTCACACACAAACATGGAGTTTCTAACAAAAAACACACACTAAAAACACAGACACAGTTAAACAATCTCAAAGCAAGCTAAACCCTTTTGCACCACCTTTCTACCCTTCAAGATTCAACCCTCGTCATCAGGTAACAATAACATACCGTAGCAAGAAATGGGATGTACACTTTCCTGTATCTACTGGACCAAGAAACCGTGTACCTCCTTGCTGTAAACCATCAGAGAAGCCACATGTCACCGCCGCTAACTTTAATTTTGTTGGTTGATAATATATGAGAGAATTGTTGGTGAGTTTTTGGGAAGATCATTGTAAAAGGAGAATGAAATGATGTCGGCCAATGGTATAATAGCACTTTAACTAGACACACTAACATCATTCTTATGTGTTAGCCTTATTGTTTTCATCTTATTGAGTGTGTGTGTGTGTGTGTGTTTTTCTTTGAAGCAATATACATCTTATTGTTTTCATCTTTCTTCTCTCTACCTCTCTAAACACATACGCCTAACATTTCTTGTCACCACCTCTCATCTTAATCTTTCTTCTTCTTCATTTATACGCATAACAGTTGGTGTATTACGTGGGTTTGTGTGAGACGTGTTATTGTTGTGATAAGGTATACGTGATAAAAGGGGCTTAACAATTGGTATCAATCGCCTAACAATGGTTTAGGAGTGTTTGTGTTTGTTTTGAAGGTTGGTACTATACGCGTAGCTTTGTTATAAACGTTGTCACGCTTAAAGCTTTAATTTTTGCACTTAAAAATTCAAGATTCTTGTGGTTTAAGGTTTATTTGGTGCTAAAGTTTCAGTTTTTTGCAAAACGTTCGAAGCTTTACGCGTTTTGGTTAAGTTTTAAACTCGTTTTTGGTTCGTTGGTCATTTCTACTCGTAACTTTTCTAAGCACTTTGGGTGAAAAAGTTCAACATTTTTGGGTTATTCGAGTGTTTTTAAGGATATCTGTGCAAGCGAAATTGTTTGAATCGTTGAAAATTTTTTACGAGTAAGTCAAAACCCTAGTTCTACGCGTAAGAAAGTCAACTACGCATAAGGTTCTACTCATAACTTTTTGGTGCAGAATCTTCGAGCTATAACGGTTACTCAGTGCTTCCCTCACTTGGATAAGTTTGTGGAACACTTCGACTTTTGGATATCCCTTACGCTGTGACAGTGTAAAGGATTTTTGGTTCTTAACCATAGTTTACGCATAAGCTAAAAGCTTACGAGTAACTCTACGCATAACTTCACAATTACGCGTAAGGTTTACGAGTAACTTTTTGTCTACGCATAAGGGAATACGCATCAACTGAAAGAATGCGCATCTTGATCCCAAAACTGAATGAGCATTTTTTAAAAGTTGCTAAGTTTGTTAAAGCGAACGTGTCTATAGGAATTTTTGTGAGCTTATTGGGTTTTTACAACTTGAAAAAGTGGGTTTCACGAATCTTTTCAATGCTCATCTTTACTGGTTGCTTGGTTTT